>JASAOA010001377.1:0-14960 GCA_030849815.1 Vickermania spadyakhi | reverse complement strand
TTGCAGGTTTGGGTAGACCGTATGTATAGCTTAACTTATATGTGAATTCTATGTAATATTGATTCGATTTAGTTTTTTTTATTATTACTTGATGGTGGATATTTATGGGTAAGTTTATATGGTGCATGTTATTTTGTATTTTGTTTATATGGCAATAATTGTGTTAAGAGTTTGGTTGCTACTGTTAAGGTGTTGTTATTAGCTGCTGTTAGGGTGTTAGTTTGGGGTCTACTATCGCATGACAAAGCTGTTTTTTAAGGGTAGGTTACCTATTGTGTTTGCTGTAGTTATAGACATTTACGTTTTTTAGATTTTTGTGCTTTGATTTAATGGCTTGTAAACTGTATTTGTTTCCTGCAGGTTTTGTTTGTCGTCTTGGGTTTTAGATTGGTGTGGAGGTTTGTATCGTGAAGCGGGGTTTTGCTGATGATTTTGCAGGTTATTTGTAACTCGATTTGGGCGCGGATTTGCAGTTCTTGAAGTTGTTGTGGCTTGCTGGTTTTTAAGTTGTTTGGTGGGGTAGTATCATTCAAACTAGGGTTTCCGATGGTATTTTCTATAGGTTAAATGTGCTAAACTGCCAGTTTTTGAGTGTGTAGAGGGTTGATATAATATAGTAGCGCTGTGTATTATAGGTTTTAGTATACTTTTTAAAGATGTGTGACTTTATGCGGGTTTTTTGGGTGTTTCTGGAGCTTGTGGGTTTAAGTACGGGTAGGTTATTCTGGGGTTTCCTTTTTGTTTATTAGGATTTACATTTTCTCAGTTGTTTGGAGTTTCCGAGTATGATATAGTTTAATTGTGTTGTAGTTTTTGGTTTAAGTAGGTTATTAAAGGTGCTGTAGGTTTGCGGCGGTGGTTTCACTGTAGGCTGTGGTGAGGTTGTTAATTTCGTATAGACTGGGTTTGATATTCGCTTGTGGTTATGTAGGGTTGTTGTCGGGGCTTTAATATGTTAGAGTTTTCGCATTTTATTTTTAGGGGTAGAGATTTTGTTTTACTTGGATTTTGGTGTTAGAGTGTTGTATTATTTATAAAGTTACCTTTCATGTTGATTGTGGGTGTTTGCTAACGGTTTGTAAGTCGGTAATTTTACGTTAATTGACTGTGAGGTTTTAGGGTTTGTGGAGATTTGATTCAGTTTTGTGTATAGGTGGTTGCTTCATAGTTTAAGGTAAGTGCTGATACTAGTTTACACTTATGTTTTGCAGTTTTGGTAGGTTGTGACCATGGCGGGGAATTGTATGTTGGTGGTTTTGTATTGTGTATGTACAGGTCGTTTGACTTTTTGGAATTTGAAGTTTGGTTTGTGTATTTCGTATGGTGTACCTAGTTGGCAGGGTGTTGTACCCTGAGGGTTTGTTATTTTATGATATCTAGTAGTTTGGGGTGGGTGGTGTTCTATTGCAGCGTGTGGATGTGTGTAGATTCAATGGTGTTGCACATTAGACATGTTGTATCTTCAGGTTTGTGTGGTGTGGCTATATTTCCTGTTTGATAGTATGTTGGATTTGTTTTGGTTGTGTGCTAAAGGATTAGGTAGGAATGACTTGTAATTAGCTTATAGTTTATAGGTGTATTACTGGTTGGTTATTTACTTTACTTCCTGGTTTTTGTTTGCTGCATTAACTTGTAAGATTGCTGTTGTTGCTGCGATTAGAGGACTGGTACACAGTGTAGGTTTCGTGTTGTTGGGTTTGTAGCTCTGTGTTTTAATGGTTACAGTGTTATGTTGCTGGGTTTGTAAGTAGTTCATTTTGTGTATGGGTTGTGTGGGTTTGATTTGATTATTTGTGTATACTTTGCAATTACGTACTAAGTGCCTTGTTTGATTTGTGTTTTTGCTGGAGGTATTGATAATTAGTGTTGGGAGTATGGTTGTGGCTTGTAGTAGGCTATATATTTTGGCTTTAAAATTGGTGTTTGGGTAGAGTGTTTAAAATAGGTTGTGGACGTTTACATGCTACAAGAGGTTTGTATATTTACGTTATGTAATATTGATTTCTTGATATGTGTTGGTGTTTTAATATTACCTTTGCATTAATTTGATAGCTAGGTGTGGTTATTGTTATTGTATGAATGTTTGTTTGCTTACGTTGTTGTTATATATTATAGGTGGGAGGTTGGTTTCGTTAGAGTTGGTTTTAGCTTTTTGATTGAATTGGTTGGTGTAGTTGCTGCCTTGCGTTTAACTTAGGTGTTATAGGTGTTTACGTTGGTATGGTTTTGATTGAGTTTGATTGTTTTATGGTGGTGTTGGAGGTTTGGGTTTTACGTTTTGGGCAGTCCGCAGGTTTTTGTTACTTGTGTAAGGTTGCACTGTGATAGTTTTTGCTACGTGTGTATCTGAACAATAATTACTTATAAATTTGCTTTGAATGTTTACAGGTGGTGTAAATGAGTTACGTTATGGATGTTAGTAGTATATGTTTCTATAGGTACAGCTTAGTGGCTTTAGTGGTTACAGATAACTTTTAGTTGTAGAGTTTGCAATGTTATATTTGCTGATGTGTCTGCTTTAGATTTCATTGTTTGTTTTTAGTTTGATATGATAGTTGGATTGTGTAGGTTGAGGTTTATACGTGAAGGGCTGTTATTTTATGTTACTTTTTATGCTAAATGCTATAAATGCTAGGTTAATTGTGATTAGGTTTGTGATTGGTTTTTATTGTGCACCCAAATAGTAGATGTGTATTTGGTATTTGTGGGTTTTATTGTGTTGTTTGCGTTTATTTTCTTGTTTTGTGAGTATTGTTGCTTGATGTAGATGTTTGAGTTTGGGAGTTGGGTTTGTTGTAGGTTATGTTTGCTACGTAGTTGCATGTACTTCTGTGGATTTTACTTTTAGTTTAGTTTTGCTTGCTTATATATAAAGGTGTTCGTTTGGGGTGTTACTTTACTTGGGAGATGTTTTGTTTGTTTGTTTTAAATAGTGTGTTTTTGTTGGGTGGGTATACTGTGGTGTAATTGATTTATTGTACCAGTACTGAGGATTAGGTTGTTTAAGATTGTTACAGACATTGTGGGGAGTGTTGTTTGGATTAAGGATTTACTTTGTCTAGGATTAGTTCTTGTGACATGCTTAAACAGGGGTAGTGTAGGGTTGTATTATTGGTTTCATTGTAATTGTAATATCAGAAATGTGTAATTCTTGTTTTGTCGTTATTACTTAATTGTGATAGTTTCATTGGTTTGTGAGCTTTGGTTTTATTGCGTAAACTGTTTACAAGTATAGTTTTGATATAATGTTGCGTTTATTTTATACTGGTTTGTAGTTAGCGGACTCCGCAAAGTTTTTGGTTTATGGGTTTTTGTAGTTGTTGCTTTAGCCGTGTGGTTGTGTAGGTTATATGACGAGTTGTTGTTTTGGTAGGCTGGGGATTCTTTATTAGTTGTGTAAATGCTGTATTTTCTAAGTGTGTAAGTGGGTTGATGTTTACAGTAGTCGTACCCCTCCGGGTTTTTGTTAGGATTTGTTTTATTTGTAGACTTTTATTGCTGGTGTGAGCTCAAGGTTAGGGTGTGTGTTTATTTGGTAGTGTTAGTTATTGGAGGCGTTGCATGCTTTGTTGATTGTTTGCGTGTGTATATTTTGTAGTAGACTAGGAGTTTGTAGTTGTTGCGGCTTTGATGTTTTAGTTATTGTTTGTGTGTATAGAGGACTTGGGGGTTGTTTATAGTTTGTAATGTGCTTTACCGTAGTAGGTTTTCTAGGTATGATTTGATAATTGGGTATAAGTATTGTTGTTTTGATTTCAAATGTTTTATGTATTTTGATTAGTATAGCTTTAGGTTGAGTACTTGTTGTTTATATTGTATATGTAGGTACATTTTGTTTTTAGTTTGGGTTCTCTGCTTGTCGGGTTTGGCTGATTGTTTACTCTGCGTGTGGTTGACTTTAGATGTTGGGATACATTTGTTAGTAGTTATGGTTTTTAGTTGTTATTTGCAAAGTTTTAGGGTTTGCTTGTTTAGGTTTGTGAACCCTGTAGGTTGTGTGCTTGTGGTTTTGCGTTAGTTTATTTCTGAGTTTAGTATCGCTTGAATTTGGGCATGCATGGATTGTAGGTTTGGGCGTGTGCTGCCGTTGCAGGTTGACGGTGGTTTTGATGTGTTTGGGACGCGATTGCATTATTTGTGTTTGAGGATGTTGCTTGGAGGTTGTTTTCGTTTGGGCTACTTCCCTTAGAGCTGGTTGTGGGTACTTTTGGGGTTGGGCTTGGTGTTTGGGTTCCCAATCGTAGCGGTTACCTGCAGATTCGTCGCCTTCTGGAGGGTTGATATAATATAGGATGCAGGTCATTTATGGGCTTTGGGTGTGTTGCTTTCTGGGATTTGGGTATATTATGGTATACCATTTGTAGGTTGTATATTTGCTGTTTTCTGGAGGGTGCTATAGTGTAGGTGTTGTAGGTTTGCGATTTGCATGTTACATGGAGTTCTTGTGGGGTTTCTTTGTTTGGAATTTTCGTTTCTGACAGTGTTTTTTTGAGGCGTTTGGTGCACTAGTAGGGGTCTTTTAGTGTTAGATCTACGGCATGGAGATTTGTTGGTTTGTGTATACTGATGCCCAGGTTGTTTGAGATTTACGTTTTCTTTTTATTTTGGTAGATTTGTTTTGATTGTAGGGTTACAGGACACATAAGGGTTTGTTGTACTACCGTGTTTTAATGTTTAGGTTGCGTGTATTGATTTTACTTTGGGGTTAATTATAAGTACTATAGTTGAAATGCTGGAAATGATGTTTGGAGTTGCTTATTTGGTAGTCGCTTTGGGTTTGTTTGTATAGCAGTGCTTGCAGGCTTTCGCATATACAATTAATATACTTGGTCACTTTCCTTCATGTTTTGTAGGTTGTTCTACGTTGGGCTGTGTTATGCAACTGAAGTTTAGCTTTTAGTAGTTGTAGATTTGAGATATTTTGCTTGTAATGTGTTTGGGTTTTACTGTAGTGCGTGCTTTTCTAGGAGCTTAGTGGTAGACGTGGGTTTTTGTGTTTAGTTGTGGTATAGTAGGTTATAAGTTGGAGTGTTGTATGTAGTTGTTTTACAGTGTAGATTTGTTTTATAGGATTGACTAGGTTGCAGAATGCTAATGGATGCTTTAGTGGCTTGATTTTTTAGGGTATTCCGTAGACTTATAGGTTGGATTTGGACAGGTGTTGTTGATGTTGTTTTTTATCTGTAGTTATGCTTTTATTTTGGTTTAGGAAGATGAGTTTGCGTTTGGTGAGTAAGTGTAGATTTTTGGGTTTTAACATATTAATTGTGTTTGTTTTAGGTTGGTATAATATGGGGTTGCTATTTCAATTTATGTGTTGGTAGTCTTCGGCATGGAAGTTTGTTGATGGTTTTAGATTTTAGAGATGTTATAGTTGGTTTTAATCTAGCATGTAAACTGGGAGTTTGTTTAAATAGTTGTCTGTGCTTTTATGTTGTTGGGGTTTTATTCTATTAAAACTCCTAGTTGCAGGTTGTTTGTGAAGTTGTGCTTGTGCATAGGTTCACAGTAGTAATTTGTTGTTTAATATTAGTTTAGACATTTTATTTAATTGTTGCTGGATTTGTTTTAATTGTTAGGTTTTCCATAGTTTGATTTGGTGTGATCTTCTTTGTGGGTTTTGTTTTTTGTGGTTGATAACTTGCTAGGTTTCATCTGGATGGCTTGGTTGCAGACTTTGGAGTTGTTTGGGATTTAATGTATCTTCCTGCTTGTATAGGTTTTGATTTTATTTATATTTATTAGAGTTTTCGGGTAGACTGGGATTTGCGGATTCTATTTTGCTGGGTGGGTATACTTACTTGTTTTGTAGTTAGGGTGTTTAGTTGCTTCTAGACCCGCATTCTTTGGGTTGTTTGTGTTTAGGTATAAAGATGTTGAAGTTATTAAGTTGTTGTGATTTGAGTTTGTTGCATTTACTTTAACAGTTCTTTTTCGGGTAGTTTAACAACTTTGCTAATGTTGCTACTAATGCTATGGGCTAGTTTGTGTGTAGTTTTTAACTTACTTGTTATTTGGATATGTTTTTATAGTTTGGATATTATTTATTTATTTAGGGTTTGAATAGGTTTGGTAGTTTGGTTTTGCTGTATGATTACGAAGTGTTTTGAATAGTAACTTTGTTTGTTATATGTTAGATATACCGGGGTTTGTATTGCAATAACTTTGGGGTTTGCTGCGTTAGATATTTGTGTTGTTGTGGTTTCAGATGTGTGTTTGTTTATATTTTGTTTTATGAAATTTCGTTACTGTTTAGTTTTTATTATATTGTTGCAAACTTACTTGGATGCTTAGTTTATATATGTACTATGTTTTTCGCAAGTTGCTGGTGGTTTGTTTTCGATTTTCTTGGTGGATTTGTAGTGTGTGTTAGTAGTAATTAGATTGTTTTCGTTTTGTGGGTGTTTTTGGGTTTTGGATATTTGCAGATCAATTAAATCGTATTTACTTAGTTTTGTTTTCGTATAGCCTATTTATCGATTTGTTTAGTTGCCTTCGCGTTTTGGATACCTTTTATGTTGTTGGGGTGTTTAGTTAATTTTCCGTTGAGGTCTTAAAACTCCTGTTTTATTGCACCACTACTTTGGATTTTGGTTGCTTTGGAAGTTGTTTGAGGTTTGGTGTAAATTGTGAGTTAGTTGCGTAGAGATTGTTGTACATTAACAATTTTGTAGGGCTTGACTATTTTATTGTTTGTAGCTTTGGGATTACTTGGTATTGTTACCTTGCGGGCTTGGATGTTGGTTTTGTGAACTGGCAGGTTTCTTATACGTTTTGCGTTGTTTTACGAGGATGTTTAAGGTGTGTGAACTTTGTGGTGGAACTTTAGATTTAAATGTTTGGCATGTGTTTCTTGATTAGGTGTAGGACATGTTACAATGTTTTGCTTGTAGCTGGTAGGTTTATAATATGGTGTTTTACTGCGCCTATAAAGGGTGGTGTTATTATACGTTGAATTTTATATGTTCTGTTTTATGAAACAGTTTGCTTATAAGGTTGTATTTGCACATACATTCGGGATTTGTTGCGCGATTTGTTCCGAGTTTAATGATTTGTTTTGGATAGGTGTGGAGTTAGCGTGTGTTGAGTTTTACATTTTGGCTTAGATTTATATGTGTAATATTGTTTACATGGTTCTTTATTGCATGAACTATTACTTTGGATTTAGAGATGTATGTTTGCGGGATTTAAGTGTTCCAGTAGGTTCTTTTTACTTGCTAGTGTTTTTGTGTGTTGTGGAGTGCATCAGGGTTATTACAGAGAATAGGTTTTTTATAGGTTGGTGCGTTATGTTTTGCGATTCTTTGTTGTTAGTTATATATATTGTAATACTAATAAACCATTAAATATTCGTAGTGATGTGAGTTATTACTTTGCGTTTATATAATTTAAAGTTTTGATTAGTTTGTACATTGGTGGGTAGTGCATGCATGTTGTGTATTGTTGCTCTTAGTAGTGTTGTAGATAGGGCGTTTTGTTTTGTTTGGGTTTTGGTAGTGTGTTTTATGGCACGAGGACTTCATGGTTTGTTTTTGTTTGGACTTGTAGTTAGGTTATTATTTTTGATTGGTAGATTTAGTTTGGTGTATCTTTTCGTGTTTAGCGGACGGAATGGGTGCTTTATATTGAGTTGTGGATAACCCTTTTGTTATTCCTTAGAGGTGTGTAATTTTGTTGTGTTGTTTCTGTTTCCCGTTTAGTTTGACGTGTGTTTTTCGGTTGTTTTGTATTTGGGTATTTTTCCGTTTGCATGCGTTGATTACTGTTAGCTTGCTGGCATAGATTTGGTATTAGTGTGGGTGAGGGCTTGTTTTTGGTTTTTCGTATGCTTTATTAATGGTGTGTATTTGGGACTTGGGTTTTCGCTCTTGTTTTGGGTTTGTATTTCTTGGGCCGAAATTTGGGCGTTATAATTGTGGGATTTGTTGCAAACTACAGTACTTAAGTGTGGTGTAGGGTTGATATAATATACAGGTATCGTCGTAAAGGGTGTTTTTAGGTGCTTTTTGGGGTTTCTTCAGGGGATTTAGATATTCGCTGTAGAAAGGGTGTTTTTGCTTGTTATTTGCCTTTTGGATTGGTTTAGAACATGCTTTATAGTGTGAGATTTCGGGTTCTGAGATTAGCTTTTATAAGTGGATTTTGCTTTCCGTTTGTTTCGGACATATGGCTTAATTATCGGTTAGATTTTTATAGTGATACATAACGTTGGTATTTTATATTCGTGTGTTGTTCAAGGCATTGTGGTTTTGTGGTTTATGGAGTGTGTGGGATTTGCGGTTATTTTATTGGATTTTGTACAGATTTGGGTGAGTATTAATTTAGGGTTGTGAGAGTTAAGTTTTTGCTAATTGAGTTTACAAATTTACATGATAGAGGCATTTGGTTGCGTACTTGGTTGGTTGGTTTTGGAGCATTGTCTAATAGTGCATTCCTAAACTGAGTTGTTATAATTTGGAGGTTTTGGGGATTTGCTTACGTTAGTGATTATGTATTTATGGATGTGATAGTAAAGATTCTATAATTCAAGTTTTGTGATATTACTCGTATATGTGTTATTGTGAACTTTATGGTTATGATTTACAAAGGTCATAGTTTGCTGGGTAGTTTGTTTCATGGTTATAGATTGTAGAATGATGGTGTTAGGTTGGTATTACGTATGGTTTGGGTAGATTGTTAGTTGGAGTGTGTAGTTGGTTGTATTTTAACTGTTTAAAGGCTTCATGTTTTGTATAGATTGGATTGGATGGTGTTATATTGAGGATTTAAAATATATGTGTTTGTTTGTTTCCGTACTATATAGGCGGTATTTGTAAAGTTTGTGTAAATGCTGTTATATTGTTGTGTTATAGCTTGTTATGAATGTTTTATGGGTTTGGGGTTTATTTTCCTTGGGGTGTTGCACACATCTTGCATGTTCGTAGGTTTGGTGCTTGTAGGTTATGGATTTTGTGGAGTTTGGATGACAATTATTATAGTTATCGCGAGGTTGGTAGGATGTGACTTGTATACGTTAGGTTGTATGTTATTTATACCACATATATGGTTATCGTGGTTTGTTGGTGTGCCATAAGTTTAAGTTGCTTTGATTTGTAGGGTTTTTGGTTGTTGTTTATGATACTTGGGTTTTGGGTTGATTCGCTTGTATTTGCGTATAGTTAGTTGACTGCTGTGTGTTTGTATGTGCGTATATGGTTTTACTTTCGTGTTACATGTTGTAGGTGTTTGTGTTTTATGCTTATAGGTGGGGTTAATATTCATGGTTTAGTGTGGAGGTTTTGCTTGTTGTTTGGTACGTACTTTGCGATTGTGGGTAGTTTGTTGTTATAGTTAAACTTAGTGTAGTATTTGGCAAGGAACCCATGGCTTGATTTGTTTTGTCAGGGTGCTGTTTTGTTTGGCAGCGGAATTTTACGTTTCTATGCATTGTATTTGTGCTTGCTTGAGTTGCTTTGTTTTGTAACTGTGGGAATATTACGAGTTTGTATATATGTTTGTAGTAGGTTTATGGTTGGGTTTAATGTTCTTTTGGTTTGAGTGAGCGAGGTGTTGAACAAGTGTTATTTTTGTTCTTGTTAGGGGTTGTATGATGGACCCAATTTGTTTTCTGGTTTTATATATTGTCTTAATAGGCTTACTTGTTGTGTTACGCGCACTACATATTAATTATTTTCGGAGTCTTTAGTATTGTGCGATTTATTGTAATGTTATGTTTTGTTAAGGTTTGTGTGGTAATGATGTTAGTTAGTTGTGGTGTTGTTTACGGTATTTGGTTTTCGTTCTAAGATTTTGTTACTAGTTATGTGTGTTGTATCTTGATGTAGGTTGTGGGTTATATTTGTTTTGTTGCTTTGGGGTTTCTGATTTGTAATTTGTTAGCATGTGTTTGTTTTAGGCGGGAGTGATATTAATTATTAATGTTTGCGTTTGTGGAGTTTAAATATCTTTAGGGTGTAACTGGCAACATACTATTTTAGGCAGGCTTGTAGGTGGCTGTTACGCTTACGGGTTATTTCGGGGTTTTAGGTTACGAAGATTTTGTTGGGTTGTGTAGGGTTTACGTGTAGTTTTGCGGGTTTTGATTGATTTGTGGGATTTTGTATAAGTTTTGGTTTATCGGTGTTTTAAAGGTGGTGGGTTATTGTACAATAGTGGTTTACGAGTTTGTGGGATTGTTGTACTTTATGTAGACGTTTACTTGTGCATTTGGGTTTCCTTTATAGTGCTAGATTTAATTTTGCGTATTTAGGTAACACGTGATTTCTTTGCGGGTGATTTGTTTGTGGGAAATGTGTAATGTGTTTTAGATTATTGTTTTCGTTGGATTTGAATGGTAGAGTAGGCGCATTATGCTTTTTTACTTTAGACTTGATAATGTAAATTGGATTTAGGGTGGCGTTCTCTTAAAGGTAGGTGATAAATGCTTAAGAGTTTGGAGGATTTTGCGTAGTTTTGGTTATGTAAGTTTGTTATGGGTTTGCGGAATCGGTAGGTTTGTATAGGTTTAGCAGGTTTGTTTATGCTTGCTTATTTGTTATATAGATTGTGTAGTTTATATTTCTAGGGTGTGTAGTTAAAATATTCAAGGTCGTGTGTGTAGGGTTGGGTACGTTGACTTGGTATTTTGTTTTGATAGTTGGCCACTTTCTAATTTCCTTTTGGGAACATGGTTTTGTAGAAAACGTGTGTTTGAATATGAGTTTTTAACATTTATTTTGCTTCGGGTAGGGTTTGGTTTTGTTACTTGTTTTTATAGGTTTCTTGTACTGTTTTGTAAATAGTTTACTTGATGTTGTAGTGCTTTCGTTTTGCTGTGGGATTTTAGCCTTGTTGTTGTATGTTTATGTTTTTGTAGGTATTGTTATTTTTGTTTGTATAGGTTTATTGTATTGTTTACTTACAGTGGGTTAGTTTGTATAGTGTTTTCGCTTTTTGTTTGTGAGTTTGGGTTTCCGTTATTATTACGATTATATTGTTTATTGTGTTGCATAGCTTTAGGATTTGTTTAGTTAATGTTGGTTTTACGTTGGATAAGTGTTTTTGCGTGAACTTGGTATGTCTTTTGGGTTTAGTGGTTAACTGGTGTTTACGGTTTGTAGATTACTTTTATTGTTATGATTGGCTTTTGGCTTCCGTTAGATTGTTTTGCTTGTTTAGTAGGTTTCTGTTATACAGATTTGTATTGACATTGTTTGCTAGTGGGTTGGTGTTATATGCGATTGCTGATTATATTTGCATAGTGACTTGATTTACTTTATTGCGTTACTTAGAGTTTGCTGTAGGTTTGTTTTGGGTGTTATGTAGTGGAGTTGTTTATTTGCGTGGTGATCTGTTTCTTGGCTGTATTGTTTTTATTTGGGGTATTTGGTGTAGTGCTTTGTTTTCGTTTTGTTTTATAGTTGAGTTATTTTGTATTGTGGTTAGGGCTTTATGGGTAGGTGCTTTACTAAGGGTTAGTTTAAGGTTTTGGTTGGGTAGGTTTAGAGTGACTAGTATATTGGAAACTGCAGGTTTTGATTTTGTGTAGAATTTAGATGTTTTTACGGATTAGGTTTGCGTTTTGCTTGTCATGGGTTTGCGAGGTCGTTATATTGTAAACTGCGGTTTTTTGGCCTGGTGGAGGGTTGATATAATATAGTAGGTTTCAAGGTTTCGGTGATTTTTGGTATTTTGAGGGTTTGCGGGGGATTTTGGGTTTCCTGCTTGGGATTGTGTGGTTTTCGGTAGTTTGGGTAAACTCTGTTTTCCTGCATGTAGCTGTATATTGACTGTTTCCAGTTGGTGTAAGTGTTGTGTGGGGATTTTCATGTGGAACTGCGAGATTTTCGGTGTATAGAGGGTTGATATAATATAAGGGTATGGGTTTGGATGTTGCGCTTTGGGGTTAAGGTGGTGGGTTGATTTCTTAGATTTTGAGGTTGCTGCTACTTTATGTAGATTTGGGATGTTAGGGGTTTGGGTATATTGGTAGTACGACTTTAGATTTTGTTGTAGGTAGGTTTGGTTAACGCAGGATAGAGGTTTGGGTTGTGCTTTCTACGATGATAGAGGTGTTTAGTTTTCGCTTTGCGTTTTACTTTGTTTTCGTTAGTTGCTTTCTGCTTTACATTCCTGTGAAACTGGTTGGTCTGGGAGTTTTTGTTTACCTTGTTGATGTTAAGGCAATTGTTTCCGTATAGGCTTGTTTGAATCCTGTAGGTTTTAGTTCGATTTACGTTGTAGATTGTGGGGTACATTGGCTTTCAGGAATTGACTTTGCGGTTGATTTGTAGGTTTGAGATTGTTTAATATGTTCTTAATGGTGATGTTGTTTTCGGGGAATTATTGATGACCGGTTGTGTTGGTGTGTTTTTATGGATGCAGTAGGTGTGCTTTCGTATGTGCTGGCAGTTTAGTTTTAGATGGGGGTTACTTTCTGTGATTGTTTTACTTTGATGTAGGTTTTGAGTTGTTAAGATTTGCACATTGATTGATAGCTACTTGTTTAGGTTTAGTTGTTCTAATTTGCACGTTTGTATTTGTATCTGTCGATAGGTGGTAGATTTGTGGTTATAAGGGTTAGGTTTGTAATTATGGTAGTTTCTAGAGTTTTATATGTTGCACTGTGCTTTACGCATTTAGCTTAAAGGTGTAGTTGGCGGGGCGTGTGTATAGTTAGTTTAGGTTTAATTTATGAGATCACATTTGTGCTATAGATTTTAGAACACCTTGAAGTTAAGCTCTTTTTATTGCTTCACCGCAAACTGTGTTTAGTTTTATGTTGGCAAGCTTGTTTAGACAGTGTTGAGGTCTTGGGTTTATACGTTAATACGTTGCTGCAGCTTTGCATTGTTCAGGTTTTGTGTAGTGGTTCGCATTCAGGATACTTGTTGTAGGTTCGTTTTTTATGGTGTTTTTATAATACTTTAGATTTGGTATTTGCTTTGTGGTTGACTTGGGTGGAGCTGTTGTTATAGATTGTTTGAGCAGGTATACAGTCGACATAAATTTCCGTTTGTTTTGAATGTGTTAGACAAACATGTGTTTTTGTAGTTTCTCTGTGAGTTTTCTTTGTTATTTAATTACGTAGAGTTGGGTTTTGATACTTGATTTAGGTACCGGTATTATGTGGTATGATTTTGTTTGTGTTATGTTATAGTAATGGTAGTTTTGCTTTGATTATTTACCTTATATTGTGGTTGTTGGTAGTGCTAGATTTGTGTTGTTTAAGTGTTGAATAACGTGAAATTTATTTTTAAGTTTGCGTCGATTGTTAAAGTGCTTTTAGTTGCGTAGATTTGTATTTTACTTTTTGTGGGTTGCAATTAGCTTGTAATTGTAGTGATATTGTATCCTTGAAATAGTGAACTTTGGTAGTATAGGTTTAGGTGTTACTTTGTAGTGTTATAAGTTTGGATGGATTTGTCGACTAGTGGATACCATATTGGCATAAGTTGGTTGTTTGTTTGTTAAGTATGGTGCTGCAGTGTTTAAGTTTACCTAGAGTTTGCTTGTCGTTTTTGTACTTACACGTTGACTTGTAGAGATACTAGTGTTAATTGTTGCTAGGTTAAATTATAAGGTACCGCGTGTAGTTTTTTACTGGGTGTTGATTAGTTGGGTATTTGTGTTGGTTTTAAACTGTAGTTTTATTGTTATGTTTGCGATGTTTGTTGGGAGCTGGTGTTTAAATGTAACATGTATTAAGTGCGACCGTCAATTGAGTTGTTATTAATTATTAGTTTCTTATAGGCTTGGATTAGAAGTTGGAGTTCTCGTTTGGATTTTGTTGTTAGAATGTAGATTGGCATAATTTATATAATTTCGCGCTTATTTTGGCTATATGTGTGACTTAAAGTTGTTACCAGGTGTGATTGGATAGATATGTGTTGGTTTTGGGGTTATTAGTTATTTGAAACTTGTTTGGTTTTGCTTATCTTTGGTGAAGTAGAGTGTTTTCTATCGCTCGAGGTAGGGTACGATACGCCGTTTCTGTGGATCCTTATACCTAAAATTGGATTGTATAGGTTTGCGACTTTAATTTGTTGTTTACATATGATAGTTTTTAATGCTGATTGTTTTATGTTGTTGACTTCGAGTTAGGACTTATAGGATGTTTTGCATTTAGTAATGCTTGTCGAACGCTTTTGCAGACTTTGTTGCTTTGCTTATTTGGGGTGTGTGTTTCCCTGATTACTTCTGTAGGTTGGACTTTGGGTTTTTTCGGTGGTTTTTAGTTTATTTTGCACATCCGGTTTCCTGACTACTTGTAATGTGTGCTGATGTTTTTATTTGATGTGGTTTGCGGTTAGCTTTGTTAGGTTGGTTTTTGTAAGAATTGTAATTTACGCTAAGTTTTTGTTGGATTTAGATTGCTGTTTTGGGTTAGGTGAGTTGCGTAGTTTTGCTATGGGCTGGGGTTTTATATTGGATGTTGTTTACAGATTGGAATTTTGTTGCTACAAGGTTTGCAGGTGGAGTTACTAGTTTTTGGGTTTTACTGTTAATTGGTGCATACGTTTTGCGGATGCACGGTTTATGGTGTTTATTGTTTGTTGTTTAGGGTACAGATCAAAGACGTGCATTTAGGTTTGTTTATTTTGCTTAGATTTTGTGCTTTTCCAATATTATGTTAAGGGTTCGCGGGTTTCGCTATTCCCTGGATTGTGGGTTTGTGGTAACTTTTATGGATTTGTGTTTTATTTGTATTTTCTTTTGGGGGTGTAATTTATAGTTGGTGGGTTGGGTGTTTTATAGTTGGTTTTGCTTGTGAGTTTTGTTTGTGTATAGTTTCGCTGTTGTTTCGTTTGCTGTTAGGTTAGGTGGTTTGTGGTTGCTTTGTATAAGGGTTTCATATGATAATTATTTAATGATTTCTTGCTGATTACTTTCTCTAGAGACTTTGCAGGTTTGGGTAGACCGTATGTATAGCTTAACTTATATGTGAATTCTATGTAATATTGATTCGATTTAGTTTTTTT
>JASAOA010001376.1:0-14959 GCA_030849815.1 Vickermania spadyakhi | reverse complement strand
TGCATACTTTGTAAGGCTACATTGAATACTTACATTATACTAAACTTGTAATAATATGAACCTATATTTGTGCGCCCAAGTTATTACTTTATATGTATGGTATGGCTAAAGGTTATGCTGGTTTGTAATCTGATATGTAGTTGGGTGGGAGGTTTGCTTGTTTTCGATTTTGTAGATGTTTGTGCTGTACTACACTTTATAGTTGCCCTACATATTTGTTTTTAATTGGTTGTTATGGTACTAGTGTGGTCTGTGAGCTTGTGGATTGTTTCGTATTGTTAAATTTAGGATTGCTTTAATGATGATTTTAAGGTTTGGTTATTTTATGATTTAGGGTGTTTTGTGATACTTTGCTGGAGTTTTAGATCAATTGATACCTTTTACTTTAGGGTTGGGTAATTTGCTTTTGAACGTTTGCGGTAGGGTTGTTAGGGTATTAGTTTTATGTTTAATTTCAGTTTTAGGTTTAGAGTTCTCGGGTTGAATGCTTGTGTTTTTAGTTTTAGGGTTCCTTCGTGAGTTTTTGTTTGTTTAATTATTTTACTAAGTTTGTGGGTATATAGTAGGTTTGTTACAGATGTTTTTAGTTTGTCTTACGTGGTTAGCTTGTCTGGATACGCCAGTTTGTTAGTTTTGTGGTTATGATTGGAGTTGGGCTATTTATTTAAACTTTAGACTGAGGTCTTTTACATAGGAGTACCTTATAGTTTTGCTGTGAATTTAATGTTGGTAGCGATGTGTTGTACGTTGGATTGTATAGTTGCTTTTGTGTGGGTACCGTTGCACTTAAGTTTAGGTTTACGTGTTGTAGTTAGGTGTTATTGTTGTTTTATAGTTAGTTAGGAGTAGTTGCAAGTGCATTGTGGTTTGTCTTACAGATTTGACTGGTTTGAGTTGGTTGGATGAGTTTTGCTAGAGGTTATTATTTGTTATAGGTTTGGTAAGTTTTAAAGGTTTGGATTGGCAACTTGTAGATTCTTTGCAGCCCGCTATTTGAAGGTTTGTTTTTGTAGGTTTAGTTTGCATAGTTGTGTTTGTGCTACTGTTTTGTGTAGTATATTAAGTTATTGTATATTTCGGCGGTTAGTTGTTGTGGTTTTACTTATTAGTTATTATATTATGGACTTGCCGAGAGTTTTTGTTTGCGATGCTTTATTATTAGTGTTTTACTATATAAATTATTGAGTACTGTATAGTAATGTTTATTTGTGTTAACTTGGGTTTTGTGTTATGCTTTACTAAAAGTTTGTTATGTGTAATATGCTGGTTTTAGATTTTGTGTAGTTTTGTTAAGTTGGGTTTTGTTTTGCCTGATTTGGGATAGTTGTGGACATGTTGTGTATTTATTTATTTGTATAATTACAAGGATTATGTCTTATTTGCCTTTTTAATCGTATTAATAGTTTTGTGAGCTGTATGTTTTAACTTGCGTAGACTTGGTAGGTTTGTGTGTATATAAGAGTTTAGTTTAGGTTTGGTTTTCGTGCGAAGCTGGTTGGTTCCTGTAGTGTGGTATTGACTTTGGAGTTGCTTGTAGTTGTATTTTAGTTAAGGATATGATTTGTTCAGACTCGGCTGATGTTTTGTTTTTGTGACGTGCTTGCTATGATGTTCGTTTGCTTTTCTTAGGTTAGCTTGCTTTGTTTTCGTTGGTTACATTATATGTGGTTTCCGGGATACTTTAAAGTTGTTGTGTTATACATCTTTGTAGAGGTGTGGGTGCGTAGACCTAGGTACTCGGATTTTAGGTATTCGGATTTTAGATTTTTGCTATTTTCGTGTAGTTTCGAGGGTTTTTGTAGTGTAAGATTTGTTTGAGGTTGCTGTTGGTTTTTGGTGCTTTTTAGAGGTTTTTGCGGAGAACTGCAGGTTTCGTGGGGTGTTAAGGGTTGATATAATATAAGTTCATACAGTTAGAGTAGATGTGCGACCTTTAGATTTGGGGTTTGAGGTCTTCAGTAATGCTGTAATTTTAGGTTTTTTTGGGTGTTGTGTAGAAGGGTGGGTTTGACCGGCTATGTTGGGTTTGCGGGGTTCGGTGTTGATTGGTTATTTTTAGGGTAGAGGTTTGTAGTGCCAACTGCAATTTCCTTGGGTTGTTAGAGGTTTACGATATACGGGTATTGTGTAGGCTTTGTTAGGTGTACGCATTTTACAGTTTCATGTTACACTTTAATTTAGATATTTTGTGCTTTTGCGGTGGGTGTTTTTTGGCTGATGTTGCTTTTATAGGTACTCTGGGTATGGGTCGGGTTGAGGGATTTTCTGTATCTTAATCTGCCGACATGGAGTTGTATTTATAGATTGGGTTTTAGATGACTTGCTAGGGTGTAGATTGCTTCTATTATGCTCTGGGGACTTTTGGTTTGTGGTTTAAAGCTTCCGGTTTTATTGCTCGTTTATGATTAAATGCTTTTGGGGTTGCATGGGTTGTGGGAGGTTCGTGTGCTGGCTTAGGATTTTAGCACTGTAAGTTTGTTTTAGTTTTATAACTTGTTTTTACACTTGGTGGGTTTGTCGGTAGTTTGCATGGGTAGACGTTGCCAGGGTTTTATGTTTAGTTTTGCTTAGGGGTTGGTTATTGCTGTGCACTTTGGCTCTTTATGATGATTTTGAAGTTACGTGTATTAGCATTATTGATATTTATGTTTTGGATGTTCGCGTGTAGTGTTTTGTTTAGGTTTGAATTTGCGTAAGTTGTGGGGTACCAACCACTGTTGCTTTAACTGTGTGCAAATTCTATGCTGTGTGGTTTGAATGGGGATTTTGTGGGATTACGTATTTGTATTTTGTAGGTGATGTTTTCTTGTTGTAGAGGTTGGTAGTTGACATTGACACGTATTTGTTACGATATTTGCAACTGCCTTTTGTTTGTGTGTTTCGTACATGTTGTGCATTGGTGTGTTGTTTTCATAGGTGCTTGTTGCCAATACTTTGTGGGAGGAGGTTTGTTTTCCTTTTCGATTTTGTTATGTTTCGTGTACTTCCTAAAATCAGTTTTAGTAGGTTTGAATCGTTGTAGCAGGACTTGGATTCGGTTAAATAGGTTTATTACTTTGTGTTTTGATGCGTATTTATGGAGTTAGCGACTTTGATTTTGGTTGTTTGTGTGGTTTGGATTTGTTTATTTTGGTTTGAATTAGCATTGTCGTTTTGCTTTTGTTTTGCGTAGGTTTTGTTTTGTAGTGTAGTAGTTGTTTTGCTACGTTTCTATTTTGGTTTTATGGTTATGTGGTTTTTGGTTTTACTTCGCTTACGATTTAGGATTTGAGGGTGTGTGTTTGTGTTGCTTTGGTTTGCGTTATGTGGGGTATCGTATGCTTTTGTTTTTGTGGAGTTTGCAGTCATGCTTATTTGGTCTTGTAGGTTTTACTTTAGGTGGGGGGTTACGTTTGTAGGGGTTTGCGGTTTATGGTTGTTGTTTTAAAGCTTTGGTAGATTTTATAGTTGGTAGTTTTATTCCGGAGATTCGGGTTACGATGGATTTGGGATAGTAGACGTGGACTATGGGTTTTGTGGTGTGCTTTGTGAGGTTTATTATTTAAGATTGGGGGTTTGTATGTGTTATTTTTGTGCTGGACTTTTGGGTTTGGGTTTTGCCAATTTATTATGTTTTTGTTTACTTGTATGGGTATTTGAAGTTTTGGGTTTTGGATTGAGTATTCTGTAATGTTTAATTTGTTTGAGAATGTTAGGTTTGTGTTTTCTGTTATTGTGAGTTTGTTTGAGTAGGTTTAGTGTCTTATGCTTTCTTTTTGCATTATTTCCGGAGTGGCATAGGTTTGTTTGCATAGATTTGCAAGTTTTTGGGGTTGTTATTAGATGTGTACTGGTTTTAGCAGATATGACTTGTGGGTTTTGATTGTTTTGGATTGTAGAGTTATTGATATTATGTTGAAGGCATGTTATTGTAGATGTAATTTTGTTTACTTTGAGTTGATGGTTTTTGTAGATTGGTGACATGTGTGTTACTTTGTTTTGTGCGTTGATGGCAGGATGGTTTCGATTTGCTGCGAGGTTTTATTTAATTTGGGTTTACGTTTGGATTTATGGGTAATAGATACCTTGTATGCGCTTTTAGGTTTTATGGGTTTTGTTACATTTATGTGTTATAGTAGGTTTCGTGGTGAAGTTACGTTAAGGTTTCTGGATTTTCATAGTTTGTAGATAAAGCTTTGTAGGTTGTTTGTTTTGTAGATTTTGTTAGAGTACGCAGTATCATATCGTGCAAGGTTGTGCATACGTATAATAATGCTAGGCTTGTATAGTTATTGCGGGAAATGCAGATTTGCTTGGGTAGTATTGGTGTGGATATTGCATGATTTAACTTATTGTTTATATTTGAGGTTGTTTTTACCTTCTAGGGTGTGTGCATGGACCAGTTTCACTTGAGTTTATAGGTTCTATAGGTTTAGCATGTTATTTATCTGATTTGCGAGTTTTCTTGCTGGTTGGCGGCTGTTTTGGTTTTAGATAAGCATGTAGGTAGCGTAGTGTTTGGGTGTTTACAGTTCGTTAGGTTTGTATTTGTTTCCTGAAGTTGTTGTAGTTGGTTATGGTTAATTATTGGTTGTCTGCTTGTTTTTTGGGTTTGTTGTATTTGGTTTAGTTTAGACGACTTTAGGGTTGCTTTATGCTTTGCTTGGTTCTTATTGTTTTGGGATTTGTTTTGCTTTAAACTTATATTGCAGTAGAGTACCTGTTGGCTTCATAATTGTGTGTGTAGTGATTTCTTCAGTTTTGTTTTTAGGAGTGTTACCTTTGATCGCGTGTAGCTTGGTTTGCTAGATTGGTTTGTTGAGTTTGTGTTTGACGATATTCTGATTGGCTTGTTTACGTTTGTTTTCCCCGGCTGTGTGTTATTTGCTAAATGTGTTGTAAATACGTACTTGCTTGTTGGTGGCGGTTTCTATTTAGGTGTATATTTGTATTCGGTGATTTCTTGTAGATTGTAATGATTTGTGAGGGTTTAGTTGTGTGTTATATGGTTGTGAACGCGTTGCATAGGTTTGGGTTTGATTTACTACATTCTGTCTTTATGCTTTATAGTCATCCTTTCTGATACCTGGGTTTGCTGTTTACGTTTGTGAGCCACTTTTAGTTCCTGGTGGTTTTAGCAGTTGTGTGAAATAGAGGTTGTTTCATTACTGGTAGCTTGTTGTGTTTACTTGTAGTTGCGTGTAGTTTTTGTAGGTTTTGTTATTTTAGTAAGGGTTTAGCATTTGTGATGCCACGATGGTTGGATGTGCATATTGCAGAGTATTTGTTGCAGTTTACGTTTATTCAGTTTATATACTTGCTTGCAGATATGTGTTGCATTTGATTAGGCGCTTCATACATTTTGACTTGTAATATTGGTTATGCATAGTGTTGGTATATTATTACTTGTAGGTTTAATGATTACATTTAGGTTGCATGCGGTGGTTTGTTTTTTTATGTTTTATGCGTTTAAGGTTGTTGCATGCGAGCTGCTGTAGATTGTAGGTTTGCTTTGTGTAATTGTGGGCTTAATCCGTAAACTGTGGGATTTTTGTTGCATAGAGGGTTGATATAATATAACAGGTTTTGGGTAGTTGGGGATTGTAAGAACCAGATTCTTTTGATTATTATATGGATTAAGGTTTAAGGACTTGTATTTTGGCTGTTTTGAGAGTTTTTTTGGGTTTTATGTATGTGTTATGGGCTTTCTGCCCTTTAGTACTGGTGGGTTTTTAGCTTGTGGTTATGAGTGTGGATAGGCGGGTTTGTGAAGTTCAGTTTTGCTGAGGGTTGGGCTTGTTTAAGCGGTAACCTTGTGACTTTCTTTATTTGCGGGATTGAGTTTTAAGTTTTTACTGTTTGTGGGTAACCGAAGTTTTAAATTGATTTGGTGTATTATTGCCGGTCGCATACTGGAGGGTTCCAATGATTAAAGCTCCGGATTGCGAGTCGGGGTGGGTAGGTATTGTGCGGCTGGAGTGTGGTGCCGAGTATGTTGTGTTTTAGATAGATGTTTAGGTTGGGGTTTGTAGCCCTGAACAGGTTGGATTTTGGAGGTTTGCTGTTGCCTTGAATTGGTTGGTTAGACTTTTGTATACTTTTATTGGCTTATATTAGATTTTTACATTTAAGTTTTAGTGGGCAAGTAGTTGTTATGTTTGTTGCTATTGCGTTTGGTTTAGTTAATAATTTGCGTATTATGACTGGTTTTCGTTACTTATTAGCGTTTTAGGATGAACACGTTAAATAGGGAATTGAGCGCTTGGATTTGATGTGATAGTGTATGTTTATATTGGTTTGTAGTTGTTGGTTGTTGTGTTTATGTGCGCCTTTAGTTTGTGAGTTATTTCGGATTTGTGGGTTGGGGGTTTTGTAAATAGCTGCGGGTCCATATATGTGTAGGGAGTGTTGTTTATGTAAAGATTTAGTTTGCTGTTTTTATGGTGTTTCGTGATTGGTTGTTGCCGTATTTGTTTGAGTTCTGATTGGTATTGTGTAGGTTGAACATGTCAGAGTGTGGGATGCTTGTCTTTGGAGTTGTTGGTTATAGATGGAGTATTAGCTGTGGGAATATGGGTGGGATTTAGATATTGGTAAACATGTGTAATTTGTTCTTTTGGTAGGTTGTAGTGGACAGATTGCCTCTACTTTTACTGTAGACTGGTTTGTTTGTGGGACGTATTTGTTTGTATGTGTGGTGGGATGTTCCTGGGGTTTGCATTATATTTTATAGATGTCTTAATTTGTTATTGGTGATTGTAGTTTACGGTTGTTGTGGTTTGTATACATTGCAGTTGGGGTTGTTAAGGTTGTGTACTTATATCGAGTATGTTGGACGTAATTACCCAATGTATTATGCATATTGTTTTTATTGTTGTATATTTGTTATTTTAGATTTATACATTTGTAATACTATTTTCTTTCTAATTTTATTTTTTGTTTGGTATTACTTTGCTATATAGTTTGGTATTGTTTTGATTTAAAGTTCTATTTTAGGGTTTGGGTTGGGCAGGTGTTTGTAGATTGTCTTTTATGATTTAGATTGGTATTTGCTGTTAGATGTTGTAGGTGGTAGTTTACTTTGGTGTACAGGTTTTAGATGTTGTGTAAATATAGTTAAAGTTTTAGGTTGGATTTGTGGACAAGGGTTGTGATGCTTGGTGTACTTTCTAAGATGTTTTTGTTTTATACTGTATATAGTAGAGTTTACTGTTATGGTTTAGTTTTGAATTTACCTGTTTTTGTGATTAGGTTACGTCGCCAGATGTGATTTTCGTTGTTGCTAGTTTGGTGACTTGGGTTTTTTGTTTCGTTGTGTAAGTTGTTTACTTGTGGTTTGAATAGATTCTACGTAGATTCGCAGTTGGTAGAGGGTTGTATGTATTTCATTCAGGCGTTAATTGTACTTGGTTTCACGTATGCGGGGTAGTACGTTGTATCGTGCTGTTTTGTTGCTGTATTTTGGGTTATATTTGTAGTATTTTTGATTATGGTTTTATTTGTTTTGTTTTGTTAGTTTCAAGTTTGGCGTTATGCTTGAACAATTGTACTTAGTTGCTATGTGTGTAGTTTCCTGCTCGTTTTAAGGTGTGTATGGGAGTTTGCTGTGCTAGCTGTGCAGGGTAGTTCTCATTTTACACTTTGAGTTTGTGTTGTATGTTGTAGGTTTTAGAGTTTTATTAGTGTGGAGGCCATTTTGTTTTGTTGATTTTGTTGTTGGTATAGTGTGTTATATGAGATTGCTATTTAGTTTCCACTTTACGTTGATTTTATGTAGTATACGTGATTTTCGTGCTCCTAATAGTGTGTTAGGATAGGTGCTACATTGTTTTAGGGGTGTACTTGCGCAGGTTTTTGAGTTTGGCTTGCGGGGTTTTGTTTGGAGTTTAGCATGATTTTGGTTTGTTGCTTGTAAATAGGTTTATTGTTTGTAGATTTTAAATGTTTTGGGATATATTTGGTTTATGGGAGTTGGGTTTGTAGGGTTTTATGGTTTTGATTAACTGTTGGAGATTTACACTATTTGGTTTCTTGTGTTATAGATGTTTTGCGCACAGATTCGTAATAATATCGACGTTATTCATTTTGGATTTATTGTTATTACTTAGGGATGATATACGTAGGTTAAGTTGATGTTTTATTGGTGCTAGAGGTTTGTGGTTGTTATGTGGTTTGTCTATGTAGATTTTGCAATCTTGTTGGGTTTGTTTGTGTTTATGGATTGAGATTTGTGACTTTGGTATTGTTACGTTAGTTTAGTTTGACCTTTGTAGTGCGTTTGTAGTTACCTATGCTTAAACTATAGTAGGTATATAAAGTTACGTAGGTTTTGGGGTGGTTGGCTTTATACTTGTTTCTGGTGGAGCATGTTTACTTTGTTGTGCTTTAGTCTGTACTTAGTGTTGTTTGCTTGTTGGGTTGCATGTGTTTGTGGATCTGTTTAGATTTTTGTGTTTTACTTGGTGGGATTGGGGATTGGCCGGAGGTATTCATTGCTTGTTTGCGTGGGTTGCTAATTTCGTGAATTGTAATTTGTTTCTGATTCCTTGAATTTAATGGTGTTTGCAGTCTGTGCGAGATTTGTGTATTTAGTCGCATTTTGGTGTTTTATATGTGATATAAGTTTCGTGGAGGTTTACTTTAGTTTTAAATTTGTGTAGAGTTACCCATTGTTCCTTGTAGATTGTTTTTGGTTTTTGATTACGTAATTGGAATGTTTGTTGGGCTGCACAGTTATACATGGTATTATCTGGAATTGCTTAGGGATTTTGTTGTTGCAGGTTGGGTTTTACGTTTTTATTTCTTTATATGTAGATTAGGGGGACTTGCTGTTTGGATGTTGAATTTGTTGTTTACGGAGTAACTTTGCAACGTGTTTTAATGCTGTTAGTTGTATGCGACTACAGTCTAGGTTAGGTTTTAAACTACCATGTAGTTTTGGATGGGTTGTTGTTACTTTATTTGTGTTACTTCTTCAATATCTTTAGAGTTTCTCTTTCTTGCTAAGTTTGTTTCTAGCATTGTTTCCTTGTTTGCATAGGGTATACCTTGTTTGCTGGCTTTATATTGTTTGGGTTTTGCAGTATTGGTTTGGGTTTGGATTGCGGATTGTCTGACTTGTATTGTATGGACGTTTGGGTATGTTTGCTTTGTGTAGGTTTTTCGTATGTTGCAGGGTTGGGCAACTTTGGGTTAGGTATTTGGATTTCGTATGTGTATGTTATGGTACGGGTATGAGGGTGGTTTTACTGTGTTTTATATGTAATGTTTGGGTCCCTGGAGTTACTTGTATTTTAACAGTTTTTTGTGTCACCTGCAGGTTTTTGGCTCTGTAGAGGGTTGATATAATATACGTAGAGGCTTAAAATACAAGTTATGTTAGTTGACCATAGGTTTCCCTGGGGTTGGGCAGTGTAGGTGGGTTTTGATAGTAGAGGGATTTTGCTGATTTCCTGTTGCGGGTGGATTTGTGGGGGTAAGAGTTTTCTTTCGGTTCTGCTGGTTAGGTGGACTTGGAGTTTGTGGGAATAGTTGTTTCTTTTGTATGGGTTTTATAGGAGTTAGGTAGTTTGGTATGTGTGGGTTATTGATGGGCGTTATAATGGTTTATTGAATTGGCTTTGGGTAGGGTTTGAAATTGCGTAGGTGCCTGCAATTTTATTTCTGTATGGTTACTCGTTTCTTTGTTTTGAGTTTAGTCGACTTTTATGTTTGGGTTATTAGACAGGTTGTTTTAGTTTCTTTTCTAGAATTTTGTTATATGGTCTTATTTGGTTTGCGCACAGAGCTTGTATTTGACGATTTGGATGGTTGGTTGAGATCTACTCTATATGGTATAGGTTTAAGGGTAAGTAGTTTTATTTGTTATTGTAGGATCTATTGGATATGTCGGTAATTTTGTAAGATTTTGTTTGTATAACTTGTAATTTAGTATATAGCTGGTTGTTTTAGATTACATTTGCGGTACATTTGTAAGTTACTGTGTTGTTTTGCTTTTTAGATATGGCTGATAGTGTTGTATTTTGTTAATGAGAATGGTTTATTTTGTTGGGTTTGATACTGGCAAAATGTTGGCAGCTTGCTTTGTGGTGGTTTCAGCAGTGATAAATCATGTTTGCTTGTTTGCTTCAGGGAATTATGTTGCACTTAGGTGTATAGTTGCTGTTTGTTTTGGAATATAATTTGGGTAGGTACTGGCTTAGTTACTATATTCGTTTTGGGGTAGGGGTAATTAGATGTTGCAGCGTTGTTCCGAGGGGTATAAATATAGTGTAGATTTTATGTAAATTATAGTTTTCGGGTGGCTGCTTGTTTCTATAGATTGAATGTTGCTTGTTTTGAGTAGGTTGTGCTGTTGTTTATTGTTTAGTTTTTGCTTGCAGGTTGTGGGGTTATTGTATAAGTTACCTTTGTTTTAGATGCTTTAGGTGGGGGTTATTGCTGTTTTATTACTTTGTATTTCAGGTTAGACTTTTCGTTTGCGGGTTTTGTAGTTTGTCAGGAGGGTTTGTTGCACTGTGCGTATAGCCTCAGTATTGTTATAGGTTTTGAAGCCTCGGGTTTGATATAGTGTAGTTGTTTTTATAAAGTTGTTTATAAGTGTACTTTGTTTTAGTTGCGTTTGCTGTAACAGTAGAGGTGATGCTTGTGTGCTTACTGTTGTGGTAGTTTATTTACCTTTGTGGTTAGGGTTAGAGTTGCGGTTTTGGGTGGGTTAACACTGTTTATTGTTATATGTGCACAGGTTTGCCGGGTTGCTGTGCATTGCTTAGCTTGTGGAATTTATATTCTTGATTTGTATTTTAATGGTTATGGTTATTTACGTCGGTTAATTCTGGGTTACTATTTGGTTTTTGCTTTGTGTTGCTTTGTGTTTGTGGGTGTTAGGTTTGTGTGAGTTAGGTTATATTTTGGTGTTTGTGGGATGTGGTATTGTTAGTTTATTTAGTTCCTTTAGTGTTTTGGTTTGTTGGGAGGCTGTTACGTAGTATATTCTGGTTTGGATATGGGTTTAGTTTGCTATAGTTGTTGTGTTTAAGAACCGCAGATAATGTTGTAGTTTGGTTTGTGTATTGTTCGTACTGAGCATTACGTAGATGTCTGTAGTTACATTGTTTTTGATTTATGTGTTTAATAACTGACACGCATTCACAGTGTGTTTTTTGTTTGTTATAGTTGTCGATGTGTTATGTTAGATAGGTTACTACGGTTTATTGCGTTCTTTTGGTTTGCTATTTTGGGTTATTATTTATTAACTTATCATTGTAATAGTAACAATTTATCACATCGTTGTTTTTGTTATTACTTTGATATAATTCGTGCATTTATGTGGGTGCTTAGTTTTGATAGTACCTTTTTGCGAGGGTTTTATTTTGGTTGCTAATATGTTGGGTTTGCTTTATATTTTGTTTGGATTTATGTGTTATGTTTTTGAGTGGCTTATTGGTTAGGTTTGGTTTAGATATTTTGATTTTGATTAGTTTCTGGTAAACGCGTATTGGAGGAATTCGATTAGTACCTTGTTGTTGTCTGTTTGCATTTTGTTTTGGACTACTTTGTAGGTTTGACATGTTTGCGATAGTTGGTGATATTTTGTTACTGAGCAGGGATTTGTTGCAGTTTTCTACTTCAGGTTTTATGTGTTCTTATTTGGTAAACGATAAGTTGTGTTAGTTTAGTAGTGCCTAGTTTTGTGGGTTTTGTTTTGTATTTTAGGGTTTGATTTGTTAATTATGGATGGTTAGTATTCTGTGTTTTTGGATTTTTGTGTGTGGTCGTGTAATTCTACTTGCGTTTATTTTGTTTGGTTTCACTGTTAATTGATGTGTATTAGGTTGACATATTTACTTGTACGTGTGTACTTGCAGTATTTGTATTTGTTACTGTATTTGTAAGTTGGTTGTGTTTAGGTGACCTCTTAATGTGTGGGTTTGATATCATGGGTGCACGTATGTTTTGCATAAATTTTGCTTTGAGATTGTTGGTAGGTGTCATATTTGTATTTACCAGGTTACGGGTATATTTGGAGCTTTTTGCTTCGAATGTTAGTTTCCAGTAGGTTGTTGTAGGCATATTTATTACATTTTGTATTTTGTGTGTTTGTTTTAGTTGTTAATTTATTTAATTCTTTTGAGGTGTTTTGGGGTGGTTGTTTTGGGGACATGTACTTTAATTGTAAGATGTTTGTAGGTAATGCTTTCCTGTAGTTTGGTATTTTATGTTGTTATTTTGTATAGGTTGTGTGTTTTAGAGGTTGTTTGGTTGCAATGTTTACTTTTAAATTGTGCAGTTACGTTGTAGTGTCAGTTTTAGGTTGTGAGTGCATGTATGTGGGGTTTTGTAGTTTGGGGTTAGTGACTTACTTTCCGGAGTTTAGATTTTATGCGGCTAGATTTTGAGAGTTTTGCCGGAAAGTTTATAATGTAAAGTTGAGCTTGTTGGTGGGTTGTTGTTGATTGGAGGTTAGGGTTTGTTATAGTGTCTGTTTTTAACGTATATTACATGGTTTATTTCAGAAACTTTGTTCTCTGCGATTTGATTTGGCTTTGTTTTGTGGTTGTTTGTGTAGGATGTTTAGATTTACGTGGGTCGATTCTGCATAGCTGGGTTTTGTGTGTGATTTGTGGGTTACTGGAGGTGTAGTTATTGGATTGTTAAGGTTTTATATTTCTTTTAGTTAGAGTACGCTTTTTGGGAGGTTTTTGTTTGGGTGGTTTTAATGTTAGGCTTTGTGGTATACGGAACTACGAAGGTGGGTTATGTTAAGGTCTGCATTGATACAGCAGGTTTTGTTGTGCGTTGGTGTCGTTGGATATAGTCTTTCTTGTTTGGGTTTGGTGAGTTTGTGGTATAGCTTCATATTTGGGTTTTGGGTGTTGGGTTTTACAGTCAGGTTTGCCAGTGTTGTATTGTGATTGTGATTTGCTGTACCTGCAGATTTTGGGTGTGGTGGAGGGTTGATATAATATAGTAGGTTTTCGTGAGTTTGGACTATTATGGATGAGTTCTCGTTTTTAGCTATTTTGCAGGTTTTTTTGGTAGGTACCTTGCATTTGGTCAGTTATTTTGTAGTAGATTTGACAAGAATGGCTTGTTAGTGCTGGATTTGGGGGTGATTTGGGGTACCTACGGATTTCTAGGTTGGTGGAGGGTTGATATAATATAGTAGGTTTTTGCGAGTTGGAGGATCATGTACGTAGCTCTCGTTTTCGGCTGTTTTCCAGGTTCCCGATAGGTTCATGAATTTGGGATTTACTAGTAGATTTGTCAAGTATGTTTTGTTTTTGGGGTTTTGTCGTAGTTTGGAGTGAGTCCGGTTTTACGAGTAGATGTTGAAATACTATAGGAGTTTCAGGATATTGTGTGTACGTATGTTTCTAGACTTTGCATTTATAGTTGGAAGTTTGTAGGTATGTTGTTTTCTTTAGTTTGTACTAGTTGTATATTCAGTTTGTGTAAAGATGCCTTGTATTTAGTTATAATTTCCTACAGGGTAGGTGTGGTTGTTGCAATAGATTAGTACTTTGATACTTTGCGGTTTTTTAATGTTTGGTTGGTTGAAGATGGTTGTTTATGTGGTTTATGTGGTCCTTCATTTACTTAGAGTTTGGGGTATTGCTTTGAATTTTGACTATAGTGGAGTTTCTGGGCGCTAATAGAACATATATTTTAATTTATATTTGGTTTATAGCTGCTACAGTTAAGGGTTGTCGCAGGTTGTAGGGTTTTGCTAACGTTTTATGTTTAAACGTATGTTGGTTTTAAGTTTGCTGTTTGTGTACTTTGTTTTTGGTTATGCATATTATTTTGGAACTTATTGCTTGCATTATACGGTTAGATTTCGGGGTATTTTATTTCTGATTGTTTGTGTTGTATGTGCTCTGATTAACTTGTAGGTTGGATTTGTGGTTTAGCTTTGGGTATTGTAGTGGTGGTGTGTTACGGTTGCGGGTTAACGCAGGGTTATTGTATTGTAGGTATATTGTAGTTTTAGATTTGGTGGTTTTGTAGATTTTGTTTACGTTAAGTGTTAGATTTATATAACAGTCATAAGAATTTGCAGGCGTTTTTGTGTTCCTATATGTTGTAGATTTGTATACTTCTTTACATTGAATTGGTTGTTGAGTTATGTTATGTTACGGTTGATAGTGTTGTTCATGGTTGAGTTCGTGTACTGTAGTGCCTATTGTAGATGCATGCAACACTTAGTTTCTTTTGTGGGTGATGTAGCTTGGTTACTTAAGATTTATGATACTTAATTTACGTCTTTGTTAATTTATAACTTGTGATTGCGTTTGAGGTTGTGATTTTAGGATAGTTTAAGTTTATGTTGTTTTGTTATAGTTATTTAGAGTGTGTTCTGGTATTGTAGAATTTATATTTATTTATAAGTGTAATATTGATGATTATTTTCTTAGGGGTTGTTAATTATTACTTGTTGATTGTATAGTGTATGTTTGAGGATGTTTTGTGTTCTGTAGGTTTAGGTTTGCTAGATTGCGATTTAAGTTGTGTGCTGATGCATATATTGGTTTAATTACTTGACTTCTAAGCGATTTGATGTTTAACTTGTGGAATTTTGTCATGTTTGTTGATGTTGACAGGTAGTTATGTGTGTGGATATTATGCATTGTGGTTTACTCTTTAGGTTATTATTGGTTTGGGTTGGTGGTTTTGTGTGTTGGATATTGTAGTTTAGACTTTGTTTTGCAGGTTGCTTTTGTGTTGTTTGTTTTGGATGGAATGTTTCGAGGGTTTTTTGGATTTGATTGCAGGGTGACGTTGTGTATAAAGGTTTACTTTGCTCGTTTTAATGATTTGGAGTAGATTGTTAACTTCGAAAACTTACGTTATATATTGTTTACGTGCATACTTTGTAAGGCTACATTGAATACTTACATTATACTAAACTTGTAATAATATGAACCTATATTTGTGCGCCCAAGTTATTACTTTATATGTATGGTATGGCTAAAGGTTA
>JASAOA010001375.1:0-14959 GCA_030849815.1 Vickermania spadyakhi | reverse complement strand
ATTGTTGCGATGCGTTTTTTTCCCTTTGGGTGTTGTAGGTGTTCGGCTGCAGAGGTTTGTGTTGTGCTTGTTGGAGTTGGTTTTACGAGTATGTGTGTTGTGCATTGCTTTGTAAGTTGTGTTTGGTTTTGTTTGATTGAGTGTTTGTTTTGAATATCTTTAGATTGAGTGTTTCCTGTTGGTTTACTAATTCCGGATTCCGAAGTTTCTGTTTGGTCTCGGGAATTGTGATGTTTTTGTTGTTTTTATTGTTTAGCTATGCAGGGTACTGTGCTTTTAGATACTGTTTGTGTTGGTTTATTTGTAGTTTGTTGTTGCTTTGTAAGTTTTGGTTTGGGCTTTGAATTGTGTAATGGTTTTGTTTGTGAGTTTTTGTATTTATCGTTTAGGTGAACTAGAGTGGTTTTTATGGTGTATTAATGATCTGTGAGTTTTACTTGTTTGTTTGTTTTGAATAGGTTGTTCAGTTGAGTTATCGTGCTTACCGACGTTGTGGACTTGTTCTGTACATTTGGAGGGTTTGGTGTATGAGGTAGGTTTTAAGGATGGCGTGTAAGTATACTTCAATTCGTAGAATTTGTTGTATGGTTGCAGGCTTTAGTTTGTTATTTTAGTGTTTTTAATGATTGCTGATTCGTTACTTGGAAGTTTGTTGTTTACGATACGGACCGCAGTAGGTTTTATGTTATTTTATGGTTGTGTTTATTTTGTAGGGGTGCTAAATTGTGGGTTGTTGGTGACTTTGTTTAATTGTTTATTACTTTATGTTGTTGTAATTTAGTTTGTAGCTAAGTTGGTTTCTTTTGTTTAGTTATTGTTTTGTTTTGTTGTATAGCTATTACATTGCAGGGTTTACAGTGTTTTAAGTATTACGAGTTTGTAGGTTTAGAGTTATGATTTGTTTGTTGGATTACGTAGGGTGGTGCATTAGGTTTGTGTTGGCCTTGCTGATTAGATTAGTTTGGTGTATACGTATATTGTGCGATTTGCAGTATTCGTCATAAACGTTATATGGTGTCTTATAGTTCTGTTTTAATGTGGATATTTGCAAGTGATTTGCCTTGGGGGTTAGGGTTTGCGATCTTTCGTTTTGTTGGGTTTTCCTGTGTGTTTTATGCATTTATGTTTTGGGTTAGGGTGCATAGTTTGGCTCAAATTCAGCTGATTTGCCTCGCAACTGCGGGTTTTGCGCGGTGTGTAGGGTTGATATAATATAGTGTACGAGTAGGTTTGCAGGGTGTTTTGAGGGGTTTTGGGCTTCTGTAGGTTTGTGTAATTGGTGGGTTTTTGGTATTGTGGCTGGTGGAGTTGGTTTCTCGCATGGGTTTTGTACTGGTTGTTGAATTTGGTTGGTTGGGGTTGATGTTTTTGGTGGATTTGTGTGTTATGAGGGTGGTTTTGTGTCGCATTTTATTAGCTGTGTGTTGGGATTTTGGTGTGAGGTTTGTATATCTTTGTACTTTCGTTGTAGTTGTGCACGTTGTTTTGGGCTTGTTTCGAATTCCCTTTGATAGTTTATTGTAGTTTGTTTATTTTAAACTTGTGGATTGCCGATTTGTGTGTATTGTTGTAGTTTTGTAAACGCTTTTAGGGTAGTTTTTGGTATTAGGCTATACTTTGGGGGTTTAGGTGGTTGTATTTGTGTTAAGTTTTACGGGTTTTGGTGTATTGGATTGTTTTGGGTAAGGGTGCTTGCAGCGTTATTATGATTTATATGTGTGGGTTTAAGTGGTTTTCGTGATTTAGATTTCAGGATTGTGGTTTGTTTGGCAAGGTTTGTTTCGCATATTGGTTATTATATAATTTGTAACCTCGAGCATATGGTATTTGGTAATTGTAGACGTAGTTGATTTAGGGTATATGTTTTTGTGTATTGTTTAAGTTAAATGTATCATAATTGTAATATTGTAGACCTTATTTCTTTGGTTTGTATTGGTTATTACTTTGTAGCTTATAGTTATTTGTGAGTTTAAATTGTTGGATGCATGTGTATTTATGTTTTGTGGCTTGTTTATACGTGTAAACTGTGTTTGCTTGTTTGGTGTAAGTTTGTATTTGCTGTATTTGGCAGGTTTGTAATGAGGTACTGGGGTTTATACGAGATATTACTACAAAAAGTTAAGTTTGCTTATACATAGGTACGAAGTTGCCTTGTAAGACTTTGTTTTCTGAATGTTTTAGATAGTTGCTTTGGGTGGGCGGTTGGGTTTTGTCTTATTGTTATGGGTTTCCGGGTATTTCAGTTGTTGTAGGATGTTGTACTTGTTAACTTGGGGTTGTATTTGTTACAGTCTGTTTGGCGGGGTTTTTTGGCGTGCGTAGATTTGGAGGGTTGTTCATAGATTTATAGTTGCAGATCAGGTTAGTTGATTTGTGGGCAGTTTGTTGATTTGTTGTATGTTTTTATTTAATGGTTGGATAAGGTGTGTACGTTGTATTGTTTGTGTAGAATTTGTGTATATGTTGTATATGTTGATTTAGAGTTATTCTTGTATCTGTGTGTGGGTTTTGAAATGTGTTCGATATGGCAGTGTTTCTGTTGGGCACTTCAATTGCTGCGTTTCAGTTAATTATTAGTTTTCGGTGTTTGGTGGGTTGACATTTTGTGTTGCTGTGGTTATTTTGCCTAATAGTAGTTTACAGGTTACTGTTACGATTGTGTCGGTATATAGTTATGCTTTTGTAATGTACTGCTGTGTGGGTTGGGTTTGTTAAACATGTTAACTTGTAGGTTGTTACGTTTTAATTAATGGCTATTGTGGTTTTAGTAGGGTTAAGTTTGCGAGTTTATTAGTTTACTTATAGTTTTGCACTTGTTGTTCGTACATAATTGTGAGTTTATAGGCGGATTGTTTGGGTGTTGGTATATTTACATAGAATTATAGAATTGTAATATTGACACTTATTAATTTATTAGTTCATGGTATTACTTTGATTTCTATGATATACTTTTGGATGAATATTGTTGTTTGTTGTTTCATGTTTTAAACGTTGTTTTTAGTTTATGTTACTTGTATGGTTTTTATTGTTACTTATACTGTTATGTGTAGTTGCACGCCGGCATTGGAGTTTGGGGTTATGTTAGTTTTGGTTGCTTCTGAGTTTGTACTATGTGCTAGTATTTGGAGTGTGATTGTGTTGGGAGATTCGTCCAGTGGTTTTGTTGAACATGTGTTTGTTGGGTTTGTATATTGGTATAATTGGTTGTGTTTTTACTAGTTTGATGTTGATGTTGTAGTTAGTTGCGTGACCTGTTTGATTTTGTGTGTAAACTTTGTTTGCTACAGATGTTGTGGTGGTGCTTTCGATTGTGTTTGCATTGGTTAGGTTCGTAAGTGGTAAGTTTTGTGTGAGGTGTTTATTATGGGTAGTTTGGTTTTGATTCTCGCTGCCTATGAGTTTTGTACATGGTAATCTTGTAAGCATGCACTGCAGGTTTGTATTAGTGGCGTTATTTTCCTTGCCGTTGGTTTTTATTGGTAGTGTTCTTTGTGTGGTTTAGTTATGCGTTTGCATAGGTTTAATGCTTGCGCGTGTTGAGTTACAATGTTTATTGTTTGGTTTGTGTGTTTACTTTCTGGTTTACGTGTTTTGAACTTGTTGTAGGGTTTGGTTTTAAGTCTTTAATTTGATGTTTTGCATTTTGATGTAGTAGTTATAGATCCTATGGTTTGCTTTTGCAGGTTTTGGTTTTGTAGACGGGAGTTTATTTGGTGCTTGGAACAACTTTTGATTTTGACGTTGCTTGTGATAGGTACCTGCTTTGTTTACTTGCTTTGAATGCGTTTGTATGCTTGGTTTTGAGGTGTGGATAAATATAGTTGTGTATAGCTACTTTGCTTGTATGTTTGTGGTGCTACAAGATTTATTTATTTGGTTTGTATACGTGCTGCGGGTTTGTTAGATTGGAGTTATAATTTTAGGTTTGGGATTTGCAGATTTTATAGTTGCGATTTACTAGTATGTAGTTACTGTGTAGCATTTTGTTTTGACATATACTTTATTTTCTTATACTACGATTGTTTTGAAGATTGTTGATATGCGTTTCGGAAATTGATAGTTTGTAGTTAGGTTATTTTATGTGCACTTTTATGGTTTTGTATTTTGTTGTTGGTGGTTGGTGTTAATATTATGTTGGTTCGGATCGTTACAGTGCATGGGTTTTTGTGGTAGGTTTGTAGACTAGAGGTTTACTTGTAAGGGTTTTCGAATTACGTTTGCGCTGCTGGATTTTCAGTTAATGTTGTGCTGGGTTTTGTTATATTGCTTTTTTGGGTGGACTTGCGTACTGTGGTTTTTTGGGTATTTGTTATGTTAGGATTTCGCTGTTTTGACATATACTTGTGTTTTCTAGTATTTGCAACTGCTTTGTTTATTTGCACGTTTGTGTAGTATTGGAACATTTACTAGATTACGTGTTTTGAGGTTTGCCTGGTTTACAGGTTGCATAATTGTGTGTTTTGATTTACTGTGGTTTGCTTGTGTTGTGGATCTAGTGTAGAACTTGTTTGTGGGGTGTTTGATGTAGGTTGCTGACTTATGTAGGTTTTCTCTAAGGTTTGATATTTATTTAGCGTTTTGTTATGTTTAATTTTATAGTTTAATATATTGATTTCGCTTTTGGGTTTTTGTACAATGGCTGAATGTTGCTGAGATGTTGCTTTTTGTTTCGGGGTGCGTGACTTAGGGACGTACAGATTTTTAACGTTGGGTTTTCGATTCTTGTTTCTTTGGGTTGTAGTTTTCATGTGATCTTGATTGTTACTTTTGGTTGCCGATATGGGTGTATTAGCTTTTGCTTGTTGTTTTTGGGTACATGTTGTAGGTTACACTGCAGGTGTGAACTGCAGTTTTGTCGGCTGGTGTAGGGTTGATATAATATACCGGACAGGGGTGTTTTGGTAAAATATGCAATTTTGGATAGTTTTGATTGTGCATAGCTGGGGTTTTGAGGTATTATATACGTTGTTGATGCTTTATTGTTATGCACTGTAGACTATGCTAAATCCCGGAACTGTAAGTTTGGTGTTACTTGTAGGGTTGGTATAATATACCAGATAGAGTTTTGTGAAATGTGTAATTTTGGATTTTATATAGATTATTAGGTTTTGCTTTTGGTTGTTTGTCAAGGGTTTCTTATACAATGTATTCCTATACTGGGTTTGTGGTTAGAGGTTTTGTAATTTTAGGATTAAACCTCAATGTGGAGTTAAGTGTTTAGATTGTTTTGCGGTTTTGGGGTTTGAATTGGTTGTGGTGTTTTTGGTTGTGGGTTTAAGATTTTGGTGGTGATATTTATATAGTTTGGGTATGATGCCGTATTTGGTTTTAGCACCTGTAATCGCTTGCAGGTTTTAGGTGGGTATAGGTATGTTAGGTTTTAAGGTTCAGCATACTGAATGTATAAGGTGATGTTTTATTTGCAGGAGTAGTTTGTTGGGTGGCTGAGTATGTGTAGGGTTTTTGTTTTTAGGTTTTATGTTATAGTGTTTGGTGGGATGTGGTTGTAGCATGGTGATTATTTACGTTCCGTTTCTGTTGTTTTGTTTGTATTGACAGGTGTTGCAGTTTTGATGCGGGGATTCGTTTTAATTGCTTTGTGGTTGGGTAAATTTTGTTGTTTACAAGTGTGTTTGTTTGATATAATGATCATATAGATTTACACGGTTGCTTTTGATTTGATATTGGAGATGGGTTTTTGTTTTGGTTATTAATAGGTTTATATAAGATTTCCGTTAAGTTGGTAGTTTAGGGTTGCTAGGATTGTGGGCTTTTATGTTTGCAGAGGTGTTTAGAGGTTTGTGTAGGGTTTCGGTGTGTGAGTTTTGGGTTGGTGTTTTGATTACTTTTGTTGAAAATAAGTTATGTGGAGTTTGGGTTTGTGTTTGGATCTAAATTTAGAGTTTGGAGCGGTTGGTTATTTAATTTGGGAATTTGCTTGTTTAGTCTGCATTTTGGGATTCGTGTTTGGGGATGCTGAGATTGGTATTTTAAGATGTTTTGTGTTACATAAATTTGTAGACGTGTTTGGAGTTTGGAGGTTTTGGATTCGTACTCGTATAGCGGATGTCGTATTTGTAAGTTAGGTTTCCGGTGTTGGGTTAAAGGAGTGGGATGCTATGTGCTAGATTTGTTTTGCTTGTACGCAGGGTACTATTTTGGTTAGATATGACGGTTTGGCGTACGTGCTAAGTTGTTGCTTGGCACTTTAGCTGAGGTTTTTAATTTAGAGGTTGGTCAGATGTTTGTGTGGGTCTGATGTGTTTGTATTTTGTTTGCTGTTTGCAAGCATTGGTACTTAAATTTGTTTACTATAATTTATATGTGTTTAGTTAGCTACGGGCAATGAGGCGTGAGATTGTGGTGATTTAATGTGTTGTATTACATGTGTAGTTGTTGTAGTTGGTTTCTGGGTGTTTAGTTTGTAGTAGGCTTGGTTGTTTTGTGGGTTTGTATTTTAACTGAAGGGTGCTGTAGTTTAGAGTTCGCATGTTGTGTTTACTGTTTTGCAGAAGCGTTGCTGTTACTTTCAGGTATTGCTCCTTAGATTAGGATTTGTCTTGTTTTGGAGGTTTACTTTTATGGTATCTAAGTTTTACGTTTACACTGTGTTTATATGTTGGTGATTTTGTTTGCGTAGGTAGTAGGGTTTGGAGATTTGGGTGTTGTGTAGATTTATTTTTGTAGTTTATATTTGGAATAGTACATGGTTGTAGGTTGGGTTTTGATTACGGGTTGTAGTTATTTCTGTTAAGGTTGGGTGATGTTGTTATTTATGGAGTTCTTATAATATATTGGAGCATGTGTAGGTTTTGGATAGCAATGCTGGACGAGCCGGAGTTTCGTTGATGTGTTGTTATAGAGGTGTTGGGTTTTGTAAGGTTCCTTTTTAGCATTTAAACTAGTTGTTGTGCTGTTCGTAGCTGCTGTGGTTGTGGGTTACTTTAGGTGGCATGTGGTTTCGTGTGTAGTGTTTGTAATTTAACATAGTTGGTTGCCTTGGTATGTGGTTTTGAGGTTGCCTTTTAAAGTATTTGTTTTTATTAGGTCGGTTTAGGTGAATGATTTGTTTTATTTGTTTATGTGGTTAATGGTTTGTGTATTTTACATTTTAACTTAAGGTCGAAGTTTGGTTTGCATATTAGTAGTTTATTATGGAGGCGTTTGGGGACGTGTTTTGCTACCTGTTTTACCACTTAGCGTTGTTTTTGCTGACATATTGGTTTTACGTTTGTGTTGTATTAGATAGGTTAGGTTGTTGCTTTCTTATTTTGTTGCATTAGTGATTAAGGTTAGATACTTTAAAATTTAGGACGGGTTGGTTGGTTATGATGTTTGTATTTTGCATTTTAATTTGTAATATTGCTTAGTTCGTTCTTTATGTTATTTGATATTACTCTGAGTTATGATTTAGTTTATTTGCATTGTACGGGTTTGTTGATTGTTGTATCGGCTGTTATTTATGCTTTTATTTTTGTAGTTTATATGTGTTTGAGGTTGGGTGTGGATGTTGTTGGACATACATGTTAGTTTCCTGTTGTTACCTTTTGTTTTTCGTGTTTTTGGTGTTTGTGGTTTTATTTTGCGAATTCTGTTGCGTTGCTGGTTTTATGGATTTGCGTTACTTTGATTTTGCTAAGGTAGGTAATTTTCTGTGCTGGGTATTGTGTGCTTATTGTTTGTTTATGTTTAGTGTAGCCAACGCTGATATCTTGAGATGCGAGTTGTAAATATGCTGGTTGTAGTCTTGGGTTTACGTGGGGATTCGGCATGTTAAGCTGCCAGAGGTGAGTTTCTCGTATTACTGTTCGCTTTGGGGTTTTGGAGTATTTGTGGAATTTGTGTATTTCAGTATTCCCCTGGTTAGATTTGGTAACACCCGATTGGTTCCCATTTTGTTTTGATTTGCACTTTGTTTGGATGCTTGCATGCTTTTGATATTCTTTATGGGCTTTACTTTAACACTGGTTGGTTTTAGTATTTAGTTAAGCACAGGTGAGTTCTTTCCGTTTTTTGTTGTAAGTTTCTTTAGTTGACTCTTTTGCTTGTATAACTGGATATCGTTGGATTGTGGTGCTGGGATTTGTGATTTGTAGTTAGCATTTGTTTGATATTCGATAGAGGTTGTTTTATATCTTTGCATTGGCATACGACATTGTTACTTACTTTGAGGTTTTCGTGTAAGTTGTGTATTATTTGGAAACTTGTATAATTTGTAATATTTAACTTTTTTCATTTCTTTTTATATGTGTTATTACTTACTAGTGGTTATAGCTTTATGATGATTTTTAGGTGCTACCTTGTATTTAATTTAAGCTTGCCATTTTACTTTAGAGACGCATTGTAAGTTTTTGTTGACTGGTGTGTGGATTAGATTGGTAAGAGTGGTGATTCGTAGTTTGTTGAATAGTTTGTTTACACCTGTGCGTTTTGAGTATGTGTTTTATTAGTTTAAATTTAGTAGTTTGTGCGTTTAGTTTGTGGTTTTAGGTTTTCGATTTTGTTTGTTTTAGGTTGTAGTGATTTTTTGTATAGGTTGGGCTGCGGGTGGTTTGATGGGTTTGGAGTGTTGGTTTCATCGAGTGCTTTTTGGGTGTTACTTAGGTTTGTTATTTTGGTATGAAATTGCATATTTTAGGGCTGGGGTGTAACTGCACGAAACAGGGTGTGTTAGGGGTTGATATAATATAGGAAACTGCAGATTTTAGGGTTTTTAGGGTTTTAGGTCGTATTTATATGAGTAATCAGTGGTTTTAGGGATTTTGTGCTTTTGTTTTGTTGTAAATATGGGTTTTGGCCAAAGGTTGCTGGTTTCTAGTTTGGATTTACGGTTTTTGTTGTGTGGTTGTAACTTGCAGGCTGCAGGTTTAAGGTGGGACTTCTTTCAAGGGAAGGCTTTCAGGTTTCGTGTAAGTTTTATGTAGGTGTAACATTTGGTAAGGTTGGGTTTCTTTTGTGGCTTAGTTTTGGTTTTGCTTGGACATTGGGCAGGTTCGTTGTGGGGTTTATAGCTTGGTTTCTTTTGTTGGGTTTAGTTTGTGCTTTTATTTGATTAGTTGAACTGGAGGGGCGGTTGTTTTGATATGTGGCTTAGTTTCCGTAACTGTTAGTGTATGCTTGGTAAGTTTAGGTTGCATTGATTTTATAGTTGCGTAGGTGCCCTTGTTTTGGAGTTGTATAGTTTAGGTTTTCGGGTTATGCGTTTTGGAGGTGAGTTGTTTGTTTCAGATTTGCGGCATTTGATACGGTTGGTTTTTGTAAAGGTTGTTGCTTTTTGGGGTAGCATGCAAGGTTTTTAATTTTGTTATTTTGTAGAGTAGTCGTTTGTACTATTTATGTTTGCATTGGTGATCTTGTTTGGAGGTTTTATATTTAATTGTTATAGTATTCATTGTAATAGCACATTTTCAGTCTTTTGTTGTTATTTGATTATTACTTATATTTACATTGTACTATAGAGGTTTATGTACTTTACTTTACATGTTAATTGTGTTGTAGGTTGGGAGTTGTAATATTTGTGGTATTGTACGTTTAGTTGTTTAACTTTAGTTGGCTTTAGGATTGCGTATATGTGAATTGGGTTTGTGTATTAGTAGATTTTGTACGATTCGGATTTTCGGTTATATTGTGGTGGAATTACTTTGTTGGTTGTTGCGTTTAGTAAGTTGGTTTGGTGTGCAGTTTTGAGGTGTTTGGACATTTAATATTTTAGTTGCGTGGTTATTTTGATTAGTGTGTAGTTTGGATTTGGTTTGGATTTGTGGTTTGTAGATTTGCTTTTACTTGTGATTTTATACTATATGCTGTGGGGTTTGTATTCGGTTTAGTTTTTGTTTTAGTAATTGTGGGATTTTGTATGATGGGTTCTTTATAGATTTTGTAGATTAACATGGTGGGTTGGTTTGGTTTGTATGATGTTGTGTTTGTGTACTAACATTATGAGCATAGGTTACCTGTAAACGTTGGAGTATGTTAGATTATCGTTCGGCATTTTTAGTATGTTATTCAAATTGTTTATATTTATTGGTTTTTGTTTATGCATATTATGTTTGGGAGTGTTTACCTCTGGGGTATAATGTTGTATTTTCGTTTAGGGCTTGGTTACTGCAGTCATTTTGGAGTACACGCATGCTGTGGGTTGCATATGCACATGGTTTTGAGACCGTTATATAGTGTACTTGCAGGGTGCCTTTATCTTTATTTAATGATAGATATGATGTGGGATGTTATTAATCTATAAAATTTTAATGTTCGGTATGTATTGTGTTGTTGTAGCTAGGTTGTTATTTTACTTGTTGGTTTGACATACACTTTGAGGTTTACGTTAGTGGTAGGTTTGCTTTACGTAATTTTGGATACTGATGCTGCTTGCAAGTTTCGTTAAGTTTTATGGTATTTTAATATTGTCGTTATTTTATTACGTATATGTTGTATTACTATGAGTTAGCTGTTACGAGTGCGGATGGTGGGAGTTTTTATGTTTGGTTATTTGTATGTTTGGTGTGACTAGGTTGTGTAGATTAGGTTTTTCTCCTGAGTGTTAGGATTTGTGTTAGGATTTGTTGATGTTGTCTTAATTAAGCCTTTTTGTAGTTGTTTTGGGTTATGTTTATTAGTTGTGCGAATGCACTTGTATTCCGCACAGTATCCTCCGCTGCTTGTATTAGTTTTGTAGAAATGCTCGTGAGGGTTGGTTTATGGATCATGGTTTGTAAGGTAGTTATGCGTACGTAAGGGTTTGCATAGTTTCAGTTTTGGGGTGTTTGTTATAAAGGGTTTGAGGTTGCTTGGCGGTTAAGTTTGAATTTGCTTCCTTTGTGTCGCGTCGGCGTTGGTTTGGGTTGTATGCTTACATTTGGACTTACGCGTGGGTTTTTATTTGGTGTAGGTTAGGTTCAGAGATTTTTAGATAATGTGTAGGCGTTTGGGTTTTCTTTCAGGTTTGCATTAGGTTTCGGGTAGAATTAGTTACGTTGCAGTTTATATGAGTGAATTATTTGAGTTACTGCTTTTTTTGTTGTTTTGATTTTAGGGGGATTTTATGTTGGTCTATTTTATTTGTATTGTATTTGGTACTTTATTGTGTAGGGTTTGCTTTTGCATAGGTTTTAGCTTTAACTATACATTGTAATACTTGCGATCATTTTACTTTGAGTTATTACTTCTAATTATATAGGTGCACAGGTTTGTTTACGTATAGTTTGGTTTTATGCGTTTGGATTTGTAGCGTTATTACTTATTAAGGTTCTTTAGTTGGGTTACACTTCATAGGTTGGTGGTTTTATAGCGTTATAAATTTGGATGTACAAGTGAGTATTTTTAGTTTTTGCATTTGGTTTGGGATGCGGACTTTATTTGTGTTGAGTGTTGGGTTTGATTATGTTGTAGCCATGTTTAGATGTGTTTGGGTGGATGGCTTTTATGGTTAGTGATAACGCGTGATGCGGGATTTGTGTTTATAAGTACTTTGTTGCTAAAGGTTTATGTTAGGTTGTGTTTGGATTTGTTTGCTTTTACGTTAGCTGCCTGAGGTTTTTGTTTTCAAGGGTTTGCGTTATGCTACATAAGTTTAAACTTGGTGTTGGTGCTGTGTTTTAGTTTTGATATTTTGTAGGGTTTTTGGTAGTTGTGTTAATTGTAGCGGCATTGCCTGTTGCAGTATTCTGTTTCATTTGCTTGTGTTGTGTTTTGTAATTCGTGCTACTTTAATAGAGTAATTTGTTGTGGTGGGATATATTAGATTGTGGTTTTTAATTTACGTGTTTGAGCATAGTATTTTGTATGCTTAGGTTGGTAACAATTGACGTTATAGTTTTGAGTTTGATTGTTTTGGTTTAATGCTTTAACTGTTTTGGGTTTACTTGTGGAGACTGGCTGGGTTTAGTTGTTTGGTTCTAGGTTTTACGATTGTTTTCGCGTCGGGTTTTGCTTGGTTTGGGTTAATTGCATGTGATTTATAGTTAAGTATATAGTGACGGTAGGTTTGACTAATATTACAGGTTTGTTAGTGATTAGTTGTTTGTACTTGTAATTGTACTTGGCTACTGAGGTTTTGTATGTATCTGCGTGCTTTGGTTGTTTGCTATTGTTTTGAATTTTATTGTGGTTTTAACGTGTTGTACATGGTTTACGGGGACGTGTTTTTTATTTTACGTGTGTATTCTGGGTTATAATTGCATCTGAGTAAGTCGGTGATTTTTAGGTGTTCATGATGGTGTATATTGTATTAGAATCGGCAAGGCGGGAATTTGGGTTTTGGTTTGTAAGGTTTATAGTTGTGTTTAGAGTTGCTTGAGTTTTGATATGTGTTGCTGTATTACTTGCGTTTAGATATCTTTACAAGTTAGGGCATGGTTTTGGGCATTCAGGGTTTTCTGGGTGTGGATTTAGCTTGCCAACTGCGGGTTTTTGCTGCTGTGTAGGGTTGATATAATATAAGAAGGTGCGGGTTAGAAGGGTATTAGCTGCAGTTTTGGTATTAAATGCCCTGATTTGGGTTGTGATAGATGCGGAGTTGCCCATCAGTTAGTCTTATATACGGGTAGCTTTGGGTTTTGCGTCGAGGGTCGGGGTTTAGTGTATTTTAGTCTTTTTAGAATATTATGTTTTACACTGTTTAGTTGTATGGATGCGAGTTTTGTTGTTTTGTATCTTGGTTTTGTTGCTTATGCTGGAGGGTTGATTGGTGTTTGTAAATTGGTATGTCGTGAATTTGGATTGTGTTAGGGTTTGTTGTACAGTTGTAGATATTGTCAGTTTTGAACCGCCGGGTTTAGAGGTTTTCGTTTACTTTTGTTGTTGTTAATTTCAGAGGGTTGTAGGGCATGTTATTTTGCGGTTATGACCTATAGAGGTTGTACGGCTTTATTGTTGTAGATTTTATGATTGTTTTAGTTTGCTGTTTACTGGTTTTGTAAGGTTGGTTGATTTGTTTGGATTTGGATGTGCGCTGATAAGTTTTGCGTAGTAGGTTAGATTTGCTTTTAATAATTTAGGTGTTTTGAGTTGTTTTCCTGAAATAGTTTGCTTTATTTAGAATTCGGGTGTTGGTATTTTGTTGGTGGGATTATACTCTAGGTAACGGATGCAGACATTTGGGAAGGCATTGTTTATTACTTTGTTGTAGTGTTGTATACCAGTTACATTTTGTACTTGTGTTACGTTTGCGGGGTTTAAGTTCTTTTGGATCTAGCATTGTTGTGCTGCAACTTTTGGGCTTTGGGATTTTCACTGGGTTTTGGGTATACATTATAAGATTTACTTGCTAATTTACTACTTTGGGGTAATTGGTTTCGTGTTAGGAGTTGTTTGCAGAGTATTTTGCTTTGTGGTCTTGTTTTGCGTGGGTTGTATATACGTAGTGTTTTGTTTATGCTGTTAAGATATGTGTTAGATTTTGTTTGTGGGTTTGTATTACTTCGCTTTAGGTGGGTGTTTGATGTGTTTGTTTTGGTGAGAATTGTTGTTGTGGGATTGTTTGGATAGGATTTGATTAGCTTAGTTCTGTAATAGATTTAGTTTGTGGTTTTGATAATTATTACTTTGTAGTTTTATAGCTTAGTGTAAAGGTTGTAGGTTGCATTGTTACAGTTTACGGTTGTGTTTGGTTTGTGGGTTTAGTTTAGTAGTGAGTTTTTGTAGTTTTGTAGATGTTGGTCAAGATGGGTTTACTTTTGCTGAGTTTCTAATTAGTATTTACTGCTAGTTTGGGTTTGTTTGTGGTACCAGTGGCTTTGCTTTAAGGTTTGTGAGTTGTTTAGAGCATTGTTTTGGCTTAGATCAATTGAGAGAGTCTTTTAGGTTTTGGTAGATTTTCTTATTTAGTGTTTTTGGATGGTGCATGAATTAGTTAGTTAGTACTTAATTGTTTGGTAGTGGGTTGTTTTGTGGTTATTTATAATTTTGATTTATTTGTAATATCTATAATGTCTTTCTTTGTGTGTGCATATTATTACTTTGGGGGTTAATTATGGCAGTGAGATTTAGTTGTAGTTGTGGATTTGCTTAAAGTGGTAGGATTTGCTTAGGGTGGAGTAGGTGTTTTTAGTATAGCGATTTCGTTTAGGTTTTAGGTTTTACATATTTGCATTATGTCAATTTATTTCTTTGTGTTGTGAGTTGGCTATTTGCGATGCTGGGGTGCTTTGGGTTTTATAGGTGTTATTAAATGTTTTCTGGGTGCTTTATTGTACAACATACATTCTGGTGTAATACTTAATTTCTGGTTTGAGATTTAGTTGGTAGAATGCCTAAATTATTATTAAGTTTTAGGTTTATTGTAATAGTTCTTATATGCTTCTTTGCACGGGTTATTACTAGAGTTTAATGTGATCTACGCTGATAATTGTGTGTACGTGGTTTGTTAGAATTGGTAGGTTTTACGTAGTGACTGTTATTTTAATTATTTGTACTATATTTGTTCGTACATTAGTTTTTGGTTTTATTGTGGGTCTTGATTGTTGGTTGTAGCTTGATTTGCAATTGTATTTTGAATGCGTATTTTGTTTTACTGACACTTTGTTTTTTGGTTATGTTCTAGTCTCGTATTTTTTATTGTGTTGTTTGGTTATTTGAACCTGCATATTGTAGATTCTCGCTATTTTATGTTTGGAATATTGGCTTATAAATACCTTTATAGTTTGCTTTACTACGTGTTTTAGCATATGTAGTTTGTTGTTTTAGGTTCGGGGAGTGGCGGCATAGTTTGTTAGCACTATAGTGTTATAAAGTTTTGTAGGGCTATTAGTTTGTTGTTTGTTTGTAGGATTTGTAGTAATCGATTGTTTTAAATTTATTGATTGTATAGTATTTTGTTTTGCTTGTATGTTTATTGGCTGTGGACATTGATTTGTTATAGATGGGTTTACACGTAAGGTTTGTTATTGTGTGTTTATAACATAGTTTTTATTGATGTTGTTGTAACAGGTGTTTATATGTTGTGGATTCTTGTAAGCTGTTA
>JASAOA010001374.1:0-14959 GCA_030849815.1 Vickermania spadyakhi | reverse complement strand
TTGTGGTTAGCTGAGTTTGGAGGTTTGTGGTATTATAGGATAGATACTGACTACTTTATTTGGTAAGTTTCGTTTAGTCCCGGCTTGTGCTTAGTTTTGTATGTTGATGTTAACAATTCCCTTTGCAAGATTTTGTTGTTTTGTGCTGGCTGAACTTACTGCTGTAGGAGTTTGTGTGGGATTGTGAGTAACTTACTGTAGATGGGTTTTGTAATGTATGGCTTTGATACTCGGTATTCGAAAGTTCCGAAGCGTTTGCGTGGGGTAGTTTCTGTAGGCTTATTTTGTGCGTTATAGTTGGGTTCTAGAGTGGTTTTGAATTTGGGTTTTAATTTGTTACGTTGCAGTTTATTTTGTTATAGTTAGCGTAGTTTTATACTTGTGTTGTTGTTTGCTTTGATTACTTGCGATTTTAGTTTTAATGATAAGAGTTGTTGTGTTGCTCAGTTATATTTAGGTTTGGAGGTTGTGTTGGTAGTTTTGAGTTTTGTGTATTTGCTTTTGTAGATGGCTGATGGTATACGGGATAGGTTTTGTGTTTTAGGTTGCTGATATGCGGATACATAGGCTTCATGTTTATATAATAATTAACAGTATTTGCTTGTCTAGCTTGGCTTTTGTTTGTTGTATTATTAGACTTGAGTTTGTTGCATAATTATGTTACTTATTTGTATTTTAGTGTTTTGTGGGCAGGCTATTTGGATATAGTTTATTTGGGCCTGTTTAGAATTAGTTTTCGAGTACTGTCGGTTTGCGGGTTTATTGTGTAGTAAGTGTTTTTTTAGCAATCATAGGAGTTGTGTGTAGTTTGCTCTTTTGTGGTTTTGTGGGTACTTGTTAGTTTCGGTGTTGTATAGGTTTACGACTCCGCATTTTAATTTTGTAAGTTGTTTGTGTTTGTACTTACTTTTTGTTGAGGTTGCTGTTTTTGGGGTTTACTCTTCCGGTTTCAGGGTTTGTGCTATAGCTTTTAAAGTTGTTGTGCCGCCAAAGCTCTCCTTTTAACGAGTTTACTTGTTTTAAGATTTGTGTTTATATGTGGTTGGTTTCAGTAGGAGACATTGGTCGGCTAGGTTGTTTACGTACTATTTGTTTATTAGGGTTTTGTTTGTTGTTGGAGTTTTAAATATTTGTTAGTTGCGTTGTGTTTGGTTTAGATATGTTGCATTTGTAGTTTATGACTTGTATTTTAATTTAATATTTATTAGAAGGGTGGATTTATGCTTGGGAGGTTAGTAGGTTGTACAAAGCTTGTTACTGTTAGTTGTTTTGAATTGTACTGTGAGAATGTTGTATGTTTATAGGTGTGATGTGACTTTTATTTTAATTTAACATCTGTATATCTCCATTGTTGACGTAAGCTTTTTTGGGTAGTTTACGTTTGCTTTCATGAGTTTAGGGATTTTATGGTAATTGTTGTTTTGAATGTTGATTTGGTAGGGTTAGCTATTTGGGTTTGCATTTGCTTTTGGTTTAAGTGTGCTGATTGGTTTGCTTTGTTTATATTTGTGCATGACGTGGAGGGGTTGGTATGGTAGGTTGCAACTTTGCATTGCCTAATAAGTTAGTTAAGCTTTTGATTTGATTTTGTTTTAATTTCTTGTGTATTATAAGTTTTTGTTTTGCTAGCAGCTTTATAAGGGGTTGTTTTGTATGGTGCTTGCAGTGTTTGTTTTATGTTGACTGAATAGTTCAGGTTACTGCTCGGTATGGATTCATGGATAGCGTTTGTTTGTTTTGTATTTGGTATGCTATGATTTTGCGGGTTTGGTTACATTAGTTGTTTGTTTGACAGAGTGGGTTTATTTTGTTGCTGCTTTTTAGTCGGCAGTAGATTGTGTATTTAATGATGGTGTTTGTGTACTTTGTGATAGATATTGTTATATCATTTATTTATTTAGGTTTGTTTTTAGGTTTTGTGTATGCGTTGATGGGATGATAGATAATTGTAATATTGGTATTTTTATTCTTTTTGTTATTTTAGATATTACGTGGATCATGCTGGTTTTTGGGTCAGCTTGTATGTTTGTAATTTGTGATTTTGAGACTTGCCTTGAACTTTTAGATTTGATACGTGTTTAGATTTAACTGGTTGGTTTATTATGATCTGCTAAGGGTCTTGTAGTTTTAGATTTAGTATAATTTTACGAGGGTTTCTATTGCGATACGTGTTATGGTTGTTGGTTTTGTTTAAATATTGCTTTTGTATTTAGGTTGCCAGGATATGGTAGATATAGGCTTTAATAACTTGCTTTGCGCAGGGATTTGCGTTGTTAGGTTTTGGGTATTGTATTATGATCTGTGACTTCTGTTTTGGTTTGTAAGCCATTTATTAGTTTCAGATTGAAGGTTTGTTGTATAGTGCGGTGGTTTGGGTACGTGTATTGTTGAGCCTTTGTTATGTGTGGATTTATATGTTAGTAGATATTCAGAATAAGGTGTTACTTAAGGGTTTGCTTGTAGGTTGGGAGTTTTAATTTACATATAGCACATTGTAATACTATAAGTTTATTTCTTTGTAAGCAATTATTATTACTTTGAGTTTATATTATTTAATTACAGAGTTTCTTAGAGTTTTGCTTTTTGTGTACTTTGTTTGTAAGGACTGGTTATTTGGGTTTTTACATTGCGCTGAATTTTAAGTTTTGTATGCTTATCGTGGTGCATGTCGATTTAAATGTATTATGGTGACTTAGTTTAATCTTGTGTTTTACTTGTGTTGTGAGGTTGGTTAACGTACTTTGTAATTCCAGGTTTGGTTGCGGAATATTGGTTTAAAGTGTATAGTTTTAGATTTCGCATTATTGTTTGTTTTCCTGTTTACCAGTTGTTTATATTTTACATTGTGGTTTTACTGGTTTTGCATTACATACTTTGTAATAAATTGTATTTATGGGTGTTTTGTGTTTAGCTTTTAATTGTTTGTTACCTGTATGTAAGTGAGATACTCGTTTTTGTTTGTTTGGGTTGCTTAAACTGTTAGGTTGTATAGGTTTACAGAGGTGATAGTTATACTGTTTGTTTTATAGGTTTTGATGTCTGACGATAATTGTAGTGCGGTTAAAATTGGAATTGTGGGATGTGCATGGTTTTAAACGCAAGTAAATCAGCTTGCAATTTCGTTTCATGATTTTCGTTATGTGTATGTTGCTAGTTCTGATTTGCTGTCCACTTTTGGTTTTGAATGTGTTACGTAGAGTTTTGGTATTTTCATATTGGTTACTTACAGGTGTTTATTCGCGGTTTCGCATGGGTTATGTGAACTTTTCTATAGTTTGTGTGTGGGTTTGCTATTTATTATGTAGTATTATAGGTTTTGGTGAGGTTTGGACAGTTCACGGTTTGGTTGGTTACTTTGTGATGCATACGTGGCTTTAACCTTCAGTTGTATTGTTTGTATGCTTGCGTTGATGGTTTGCAGGTTTGCAGGTTTGCAGGTTTGCTTGTTGTGCTGAATGTGAGTTACTTTGGGGTTTTGTAGGTTTGTGCAGGGAGCACCTTGTGTACCTGCCGATTTTGCGTGTGCTGGAGGGTTGATATAATATACTGGAAGGTTGGGTTTTAGGTAGAGTTATGTATTTTAGGAGTATTTGCTTACTTTTAGGTATTTTAGCTTGTTTTAGGTAGTTTACTGTAATTTTGATGCTTTTAAAGGTATTGTGGGGTTTTCGTTATTGTGGTACCTGCAGGTCTCTGGTGTGCTGGAGGGTTGATATAATATACCGGAAGGTTAGGTTTAGGTAGAGGTATGTATTTTAGGAGAATTTGCTTACTTTTAGGTATTTTAGTTTGTTTTAGGTATTTTGCTGTAATTTTGATGCTTTTAAAGGTATTGTGGGGTTTTCGTTATTGTGGTAACTGCAGGTTTCCGGTGTACTGGAGGGTTGATATAATATAAATATTATTTAGAGTTTAGATTTGTGTGCAAGGTGGTGGGTTTTGCTTGTGTTTGGGTTCGTGTTTGTGATTTTGCGTGGAGTGTAGTTTAATGGTTTTGGGTTTTATGGGTGCAGCTGTTGCTTGCTTGCGAGGTGGGGTAGGTGGTACTTTTAGTTGTGGAAGTATGGTCGTTGGACACCCAGGTACTTGTTTGAGATTGATTTGCTGTAGGTGGGTTTTATTTTGTGGTTAGCGTGGCTAGAATGCAGGGTGTTGGGTGACTGTAGGTGCAGTTTTGGTTGTTGGTTTTGTGCATTCATAAATAATGTACCTTGACATAGGGTAGTTGTGGGCTTACATTATAATTTAACGTTTTATTTGCTTTGGATAAGTTTGTAGGAGTTTTATTTGTTGCATTTCTTTATGTGTGTTTTATGGTGCATAATAGGATATTGTTTGTAGTAGCATGGTTTTAATACTTTTGAATTTTGTATAGACTGTGTTACTTTGTTTTATCTGTGTATAGTGGTCGTTGTTGTATTTGTTATGTTTGGTAGTTTGGTTTGCATGAATTATGTTTTTGCTTTGAGTATTAGGATTTAGGTATATCCATTTATTTTATATGTTAAAGGTTTGTTTTAGATTGTAGTATTGGGATGTGGGGGTATTTGGTTTTAGGAGTGTTGTGGTATAGTTGGGGATTGCTTTCTTTTTGAGTTTGCTGTTGTTTGGAAATGCTGTCGTAGGGTATGTAGTTAAATTTTACTACAGGTTTTGTAGGTTTTGTGGTAATGGTTAGTTGCTTGGCTTTGTTTCTGTATTGTTACCGTGGAACGTACTTGGCTATTGTTTTACATTCTAATACACACTGTGCAATTGTATTAGTTACCTTAGGTTGATGCTTTTGTTAAGTTAAGTTCGTATTCGTATTCGCGTGGAGTTTTAAAGTTTGCTTCTGTTTTTAGACTGCGTATTTGGGTTTTTAATTTACGAGTTTACTGTGAAAAGGATGTATTTCAGGTATTTAGTGCTGTTAGGTTTTCTAGTTATAGTATCTAATATGTCTGTTTTTAGTTGTATCATGCTTGACCAATGCTATTTGGCGGTACACTTTGTGTTTGAGTTTATAGTGTTAGTTTGTTTTAAGTAAGCGTTTATATTTGGTACTGAATGAGGGGTTAGGTTTAGGTGTTCACAGTAGTTATAGTATGTGGGCTTGTAGGATTTGGTTTTGTAGATGAATGTATTAAGTGTTTTGTGCAATGTTGGGTTTTGCTTTGTGTGAGGGTTTGTTTAAACGTGTATGATTGGTCGTTCTTTGCTTGGGATGGTTTGTTTTAATAGATTTGGGTTGCGTAAATTGTACATTTTGTGAGGTTGCAGTTTGGGTAAGGTTTACTTTTAACTTAATGTATGCGTGTTAATTTTAGTTTGTAGCGTTGTATATTTGTAGTTTATGTGGTGGGCAGAGAGTTTGCGAATTACGCAATTTGTTTTGGTTTCGGATAGGTTGCTTGCAATTTTTGGACTGGTGAAAGGTTTGCAGCTTTTAGTTTGATTTATGGTTGGAGCTTGTGTGTTCAGGCAGAAGTTTTGGGAGTCGTTTCCTATCGGTATTTTGTAGTAGTTGTTTTGGGATTACTTTGGGTTAAAACATGGTGGGTAGCTCGATATTAAACTTATATTTACATGTAATACTAATTTTTATAGCTTGGTAGTTTATTATTATTACTTTATGAGGTGCTATGATTTCGATGCTATTGGTTTACTTATTTTTATAGATTGTGTACATAGAGTTTTTCGGGCTTGCTTGCAGATTTTATGTGAGTTTAGTTTGCGAGGATTTGTTTTGTTACGGTTGGGTAGGTTGTATATTTTATAATTTGCGATTGTTTATGTTTTACTTGCGTGTTTTGTTGGTTTAGTTTGTTTGGGTATGCTTGCGTTTTGTTTTGGTTTTGTTTTGTAGGGTTTGGTTGGTGCTTTGATTTGCTTTGGGGTTTTGTAGTTGTGGTGTTATTGTTGCTGAGACTTGCTTGGTAGTTGGTTAAGTTAGATTTTGTGTAGGGTGTGTGTTGCTAGTTTATTTCTTAATTTTCTTTTTGTAGCTTGGATGGTGGTGTTAAACACGCATTTTACTGTTAGTTATAAATTGGTACTTGCTGGTTTTGGTTTTACTTGTTTTGCGTGTTTATGGTGTTTAGCTTAGGTGTTGAAGTTAATTGTTAGATGTGTTGAATTTGTTAGTTACAAGGGGTTGTTTTTGCTAGACTTTGGTTTTGTGAGTGAGAGTTGCAGAGCTGGTGGGTGGCCTAACGGTTTACGCGGGTGGTTAGCTCATAGCATTTTAGGGCTACTTTAATTGTAGGCTTGTAGATTTGTCGCATAGGTTATACATTTGCAAGTTTGTTAAATTTAGGTTTTAGTAGTGTTATTGTTTGGGGTTTTGCCATGTTTAATTTTGCTTATGTATTCTGTTATGTTGGTGTTAAATGGGTAGTTGGTATGTGTTTCGTATTGTTTTCGTTTAGAGTTTTATTGTTTGTGGTTTACGTTTTAAAGATGGTGTGAGGGCGGTGGTTTTACGTTGTGCTACTTTGGATTACTATAGTTATGTAGGTTTGTACTCTACTAACTTTGGGGTACTTTGTAAGTATGTGTTATTTAAGGTTGGTTTGGTACACAATTTATTTCAGTTTTTGGTTTAGGCTGCTGTGTGTATTTGTTGTAGTTCATTTTGGATGTCGTTGGTTTTTGTTTTGGGTTAGGTTTGGACCACCAGTTTGTGGACACTTTGTGGTATTGTTTTGCTAGAGTGCTGCGTGGTAGGTTTAGTTATTTATTACATTGTGTTTCAATGCAGCTTAAGGTTGATGCTGTTGCTACGCACTTGTGGGTATATGTGAACATTGCGAGGTTTGCTAGTTTCATTTATTTCTAGTACGTTTAAGTTGTGGTTTACGACTCTAGTACTGCGTTGTAGTTTGGTGTTGTTATTGTTTTGTAGTTGTATTACTTGGCAGGTTGGCGTTGGTGTAGGTTGTTTGTTGGATAACTTATATATTTAGGTAGGTTAGATTACCACGCTATATAGTCGCCGGGAGTAGTGTTTAAAGGTTTGTATGCAATTAGTTGTAGCTTTGCTAGGTGTTAGAGGTTTATTTCTAATGGGACAGCATATTTGGCGTTTGGATTTATTTTTAGGGTGTTGGTTGTATTAGTTTTGTTTGCTTATTTTTAGGTTTTGGGGTTGTTTTGTTTTTACCACACTTATTATAGACGCGCGATGCTTGCATACTGTGTTATTGGTGGGGATTTAGGTTTACAGTTTATTTTAGGGCTTTGTTTGTTTACTTTAGCTTGGTGGGTTTATAAATGTAGGCATACAGCGGGGTGTACCGTGTTTTGTTATGTTTGGTTAGTTTGGCTGGGTTTTGTTTTGGGGTGTGCTTATAGAATTGTCTGTTTAGGTAGGTTTTGGGTTTGTATTTGGGGTGTTTTAAGTTGGTAGTGAATAGGCTGGGTTTTGTTAAGTTGGCTTGAACTGCGAGTTTTTTGTTTCGTGTAGGGTTGATATAATATAGGAGATTGTGTTTTGGGGTGGTTTTCTTGGGGTTTTTCTTGCTTGTAGAGTAGGGTTTGTACAATAAATTCCAAATACTTTACTGTAAGTAGGTTCGGGTTGATGCTTTGCAGGTAGTTTACTAAGTGGGCATAAAAATTGTGGGGTAATAGGTTTGGTACCATATGGTTTCTGAGGTTATGCACATTATGCAGTTTTGGGAGTTTGACTTTGTTTAGAGTTTGGTTTATATGGGTTATATGGAATCGTAGGGAACGCTTTAGTTTGTGGATTTGCATGTGGAGATTGTTTGTACGCTTAGGGATTTCCGATTGATTCTTCGGGGTAGGATAGTCTCTTTAATTTTATAGGTAGGTTTTAGGTTACAGGTTTAGTTTGTGCCGATATTTGTTGTAGCTTTATTGTTAGCATTGGGTGTAGACTTTGTTTTAGGTAGGATTGTAAGGGTATGTTTGATTAGGGTGTGCTGTGGATTGGTATTTTAGAGTTCGAGTTTTAACGCAAAGGCTTTACTGTGATTGACTATTTTATAACTGTAGTTTTAGATTTGTTTGTTTGTGTTTGTGTTAGGATTGGTTTATGGGATGCGGGTTTGTGTTGTTTTACGCGTTGGTTTTGAGATTGGTTAACGGTGCTTTTGTGTATATAGTTAAGTTAATTGTAGCTTGTTTTGAGTGAAATTTGGTGGATGTTTTACAGTATGTTTTGTTTACTTTAGATAGGTGCTGTGAATCAGTTCTGCATACTGGTTTTCTGTTTAGTTTGTAAGTTTACAGTTGTTAGATACTTCGCGTTTGGGTTTTTGTATTTTATAATTTAGTTCCAGATTTGGTTGTTTGGGTGTAATTTACTACTTTTCGTGATATACCGTGTTGCTTTCGACATACTTTGTTGCAGCACTGTGTTGATTCGGTATTTTAATTGTTTAGTTATGTTTGTAGTACTTGTGTTAGGCGTTTTATTAGTTTGTTTTGTTTTATAAGAGGGGTTTTGTTGTTTCTTAGATATTTTGCAAACTGTTTTGGAGTGTTTCGCTGTATGTGTTGGTATAACTGGGGGAGGGTGGTTTGTTGCGTTTTGCTTTGGTGTACTGTAAGATGTTACTTTAGACTCTAGCATTTGGTTTGATTTGCAATTTTGTTTTTTGTTAGGCTTGTATATTTGGTTGGGTTTCCTTTATTTGGTTGTTATGGTGCATTTTGATACTTGCGTAGTAGAGTTTGTAGTATTACGGATGTTGCGGGTTATAGCTTGAATTGTTTACTTCCTTTATTGTGTATGCTTTGTTTTAGATGTCATGTGTATACTTTGCATTTACTTGTATGATATGATCGCATTTTGGTGCTTGGTTAGTGGGATTTGTGGTATTATAGGTTGTTACGAATTTTGGCTAGAATTGTTTACTTTCTGTATTGTATGTGGTTTTGTTTTAGGGTTGTGCATCTTTTGTGGGTTGTTTGATTTGTTTGTGCGCGCGTTAATATTGTAACAGTGAGGTTGTTTTAGTTGGCGTTAAGTTTGGTTTCGTAGACTGTTAGCCACCCTAGATTGTTCGGCTTTCGTGTAAATTGTTTGCTTTGTTGCGGATAAGGTTTTTAGTTTACATTAGATATATTTACTTCGGTAGATTTTGGGGATTGATTGTTTTACGTTTGTATTTATTTAACTTAATTTGTAATATTGTTAATCAGGTATTTTAGATGATTTTGTTATTACTTGATAGTTTCATGTTATCTGTTTAATTGTAATGTATTCTGAGTTGCTTTGTTTTAGCTTTGGTGTTTCGGTTGGGTTGTATTTTTCGTATATTTGGTATTCGGCTTTTCGGGTTGTTACCTTTTAACTTAGGGTTAACTTCGCTGGATGGGCTACATGGGTTTGGTGTCTTTCGAGGGTTTGTGAGACAGTGCTTTTAAGGCTTGTTTGGGGATAGTTTCAGTGTACGTGTTTTCTTTTCGGTTGTTTTGAGGTTTGTGGGCTGGTTGGACAGTTATTTTGCGAACCGTAGTTTGTTTGTGGATATGTAACTATTGGTTATGCTTTCTGGGTTATGGGTGGGCAGTTAAGTTTTCGTTAAAATGGTAGGTGGACTTCATTAGATATACGTAGAGTTGATACAAGTGTTGTTTATATTGTAGTGTGTTTGTTGTTGGGTGGAGGAGTTTGCGTGTATTTTGTTTTGTGTAAGTTTGTGTAATGATTTGAGTGAGTTGCGGGGTACTTTAGAGTTTTGTAGGGTTAAAGCGTATGGCATGTCATTTTACCGGAGTTCTGTGATTTACTTAGTTTGAGTAGTGTGTTTGTGGCTATAAATTTGTTAGATTACGAGTGGTTATTGTTGATCATACTTACTTGTTTATTGCATTTTGTTTATTTTAGGTGTACTTGTTTGTTTTTAATAGCTGGCGCTTGTGTTTTTTAACAGGCTTGTTAACACTGTGGTTTGCTGAATGGAGATTAACACTCGTAGGGTTGTTGCTTTAGGGTTTGTTTAGTTGTAATAGTTATTTTGTATGTTTATGGTTTTGTTAATATTTGTTTATGAGGTTTAATTGGTAACGTTTTAGAGTTTGTATATTTGGTATGCTTTATAACTTATGATAAATTGTAATACTACCGAGTATAAAGATGTACGCGTTATTACTTTTGATTGATGATTTGTGTAGGGAGTTCAGTTTAGTTATGGATTTGTTGTGGGTTCATGTAGAAGTTTGTGCTGCCAGTGTGGATTTGCTACAGTTTGTTTTGTGACTGCGTTTTGGTGATGTTTACTTTCCGTGTACTTGTTGCAGGGGAACAGTGTATACGTCGAGGTTTTGAGGTGGTGGTTTTGGTGTTTTGCGGATTTTGTGACTTTGGTTGGATTGGTACATGACATGGGTTTTAGAATTTGTTTGTTTAGCTGTTTGCGAGCTTTGTAACTAACATGAGTTGATAGCTGTTAGCGAGTTTGTAAGTTTTATGATTGTTTGATTGGTTATTGGGCCTTCCGGGGTATGTGGTTTAACGATTCGAATTGTTTATTGGTGTTTGGATTTAGTTATATATGGTTTTGCTAGTAGATTTTAGGTGTGGGGTTAACTGGTCGATTATGTCATTCGCACAGTTTATTTTTGTTTAGGTTGAGCTTTCAGCATTTTGTTATTTTGGGAGTTTGGGTTTTAATATATTGGTTTAAACAACTACTGAATTGGATCTGTTTTAATGTTGTGATCAATTAGTTTTTGTTTTCTAGTTCCTTTATTTTCATATAGTTGTGTTTGGTTATTGCTACTTAATTTGTAATTTGTTGTTTATGTTTTGCATTGAGTTATTTATTAGTTTAGACAGTTTGGTTGGTCTTTATAGGTTGTTTGGGGGTTGATTTTGGGATAGGAGTTTGTTTGTGGGCATACTGCTGTATTTTTCCATTTACGATGGTGGGGTTTTGTTTTTGTTTGCGATATAGAGGGTTGTTTGATGCTGGAGCTTTCCTATTTTGTATAGTAGTGTCTGTGCTAACTACTTGCGTGTTGTGTTTGTGGATGCTAGGGTTTGCTATTTTGGTTGGCAAAGTTAGATGCTGAGTACTTGGTTTCTGGATTTGCCGTGTAGGGTTTATGTTTGCTTTGGTTTTGTAATGAGCCCTCAGGGTAGGAGGGTTGTAAACTGCAGGTTTTCGTGCTGGTAGAGGGTTGATATAATATACGGGGATGCTGGGTTTGCGTGTGAGATTGGATATTTTAGGGTGTAATTTCGTGATTTTCGGTGTTTTTAGTTAGATTTAGACATTTTGCTGTATTTTGGTTTCCTCAAAGGTGTGATCTTTGTTTTTACGTGTTGCCGGGTGAGTTGCGTGCTTTGACGTTGATAGGAGACATATGGTTTGTGCTTTAGGGTTGAGAATTTGTGGTGGGATACTTATAGTTTGAGTTGGCTTGTAGTTTGGGATGCGTGTATGTGGTTTTGGAGAGGCAATGTGAATTTAACGTGGGGAATGCAGGTGTTATGTATTTCTAGGTGGGATGGTTTGGGTTTTATTTTACTTGTAGTTGTTAGCATTTTAGTTGGATGTTTGCGCGTTGGGTATGTGTTGTTTTTATGTGGGCAGGCGGTTTGTTGCGTTCAGAATATGCATGCGTTTTAGACTGGATAACTTTGTGTGGAGCTATGCGTTTGCGTTTATATTTGTGCTGCGGTGTAGGTTTGGGTATTTGTATGTTTGGTGTGATCGGATGGTTGGCTTAGACTAACTGGTTTGTTATATTTGCTTTGAACGTAGGGTGGATACATTGAGTTACTTTGTGGATGTGGGGTTTTGACATTATGTTTGGACGAGTTGGTTTTTGCTCGGCTTACAGAATTATATATTTTATGATGTGCTTGTTTATGTATTCACTTGTCGACGCAGTTGGTTGTAGTTGCCTTGGTAAGTGTGTCCAGCTGGCGTGAGTGGTTGGTGTTTAAGAGTTATGTTGTGGGTTGTTATTTTGTTTTATGAGATTTACAGGTGGTTGAGTTTGCTAATTTACATGGGTATGGGTGTGGGAGGCATTCCCACTTTGTTTGGGTTTGAGGTACCGCTAGTTTTTGCGGATTGGAGGGTTACATTACTGCCGTTTGTATTGCTACTATACATATGAGCCCAAGACTTGTATTTATGGGTTGTGGGGGCGTTTGTTTTGGGTTTATACAGTTGGGTTTGCTTAGTTTTGGTTGTAGGACACGATTTTGTTTGTATTTATATAGATGTTGTGGCATTTACGAATTTTGGTATACGCACTTTGTGTAAAGATGATACATATATGTTTTGATGTAGTTTTGTTAGCCTTGTAGATTTGTGTTTTGCAGATGGGTGTTTTGTGTTCGGGAGTTTTTGTTGTTTAATTTACTTAAGTTTGTTACAGGTTTGTGTAGTGCTGTTTAGTTCGGTTTTCCAGGTTAATGTTTTTGGGGTTGGCATGTTTGTTAGATTGCGTGTTGGTGATTACCTTTTTAGGGTGGGTAGTTGTACATGATTGAATGTTGGTTACTTATGTTGAGAGTTGTTTTGTATGTTGGCGGATGTTTCGATTTCCTGTAGGGTTGGTGTGTAAGTTCTACAACATCTACATTTACACGGATTTGACTTGTTGTTGCTGCTGATTGTAGCTGTTGTTTGCAGCTTTTTCTTTTGCTTAGGGATGCTGAGTCGGCCTCTAGACTTTGCATTTGTGGGGTGTATGTGTATCATAAATTGAGTTTAGAGATTTTACTTTTGTGTAGATGTGAAGTTATGTTTCCGCTAGGCAGATCGTCTTGGTAGATTACTATATTTGTATTTTGGTAGTTTGGTGTGCGCGTAGGTTATATGTTTTGTGAGGATGTTTGCGTAGGTTTTGCCCATGTGTGGGTTTTTACTTGGTTTTGATAGGTTGTACGTGCTTTGCATGGTTTGTGTTTAAGGTAGTTGTTGGGTTTTGTGGGTTTGTTGTAGATTGAGGTTTAGGGAGGCTTCGTTTTGTACGGAGGTTTTGTGGTTTATTTTGCTTTAGAAGTTTGCGTTTTGATGAGTGTTGCAATTAGTTATTTAGTATTTTATTGTTATGCTCATAGATTGTTTTAAATTGTTGTAATTGGTTATGATTTAATAAGGCTATCTTGCCAGAGTTTTTGTAGATTGTTAATTGGTTGTCGCGCTTATTGCGGTTGTTTGCTGTAGTGTAGTTTAGTGTGGAGTTGTGTTGTATAGTTGCTGTAGGGGTGTTTTTATAGGTTTACACTTGAGTGATTAATGTGTGCACAGGGATTGTTGGAGTTGATCTTAGACCCCATATATTTGCATTTGCGTGATTTGTGTGGGGCAGGGGTTTGTTGTAGAGGTGTGGGTTGTTGTTATATTTAGGGTGTTTACATGTTTTATTTTGGCAGTTTGGGTTGGTTGTACAGATTGGCTATATAAAATAGGGTTGACAGATTAAGTGGAGACTTTGGTGTTAGATTGACTTTGATAGGCGTATATAGTGGAATTGTTTTGCTGTTAGGGTTGCCTGGCAGGATTTAGTTTGGAACCATTATAGGAGTGATGTTTAGCTGCGTGTTTATATATTTACATGTATACTAAATTCTGTAATAGTTCAAGTTTTCTAGTGTATGGTTTTGTTATTACTTTATGATAATGCGATATTTTAGTTGGTATGTTCTAGTTTTAAGAGTTTGCGTGTTGTGTGGTTAAATATTAAAGGTTACGTATACGTTTGTGGTGGGTATTGTGTTTCATTGAGTTGCTTTGTTGATTACTGTTCTGTGAATGCTTAGCTGGTGATTTTGTTTAGCAGTGGTTTATATGTTTGGTTGGTTTATTTATGAGTTTGTTTTAGGATGTGGTTTGTGGGGATTTACTTTTTAAGGTAGAGTTGTTGTGGGTTGTATTATGGGTAGTACCTCAAATGTTACCGTAGTAGTATTAGGTAGTTTTTGGTTTTGATGGTTTGAAGGTTATTTATATAACATGCGTATTTTTTGGTTATATGCTGCTTTGATACATGATTTATAGGTTTGTAGGCTTATACTTTGTGTAGGGTTTTGAATGTTGGTTTGTCGAGGGTTCAGATTTTAGTTATTAATTGGTTTCTTGGGTTGTTGTACAGTGTGTTTAGGTTTTTGTGTAGGATGCTTTTGGAGTTGTTTAGTGATGTATCATGTTTAATTGTGGGTTTTGTATGTGTAATGATGTTGTTTTTGGTTTGGGTTTTTAGTTTGCTAATTTGTGAGGTTTGTTATTTGTCTTTGCAGAGGGTTTGTACATTGGTTTGCATACTTGATTTGCTTGCGTAGGTATTCTGATAAGCATGGATGATTGTGTTTGTTTCGTGTATTGTTTTAGCTGCCATGTAGGGCATGTTGTAGGGTATCGCAAGTAGCGTTCACAGGCTTTGTATTGGCTTCTATTTTAGAGTTATTAAACGCGATCATAGTTCGCTTGGTTTGCTTGTATATGTTGTGGATTTAGTGTTATTAGAGTTTGTGAGTTGCATAGAATTTTGTGTGCTTTGTATTGTTGCTTTATATTGATTTATAACTAGGATTTGTTTGTAGATTTGAATGTGCTTCGGACGTGATTTGTAGGCTTGTTGTAGGTTTGCTGGTGGTAAGAGTTGCTCAAATTTATTAGTATTTTTGTTAAAGATTTCGGTGTTTTTGTATGACGTTTTGGTTTCACGTGGAGTTGCGGGTTTGTTTACTGTAGGTGTGTCTTGTGGTTTGTGTTGTGCTGTTTTGTGTAGGTTCTGCGTTTGGGTTCGGGTAGCTTGGTTTTGGTTGTAATGTATATAGGCGGCATGGATAACTGCAAGGTATTTACTGTGTAGAGGGTTGATATAATATAGGCTTGTGGGCGCGAGATTGCTAGAGTTTAAGCATCACACCTACAGCTATATATGGTGTTTTACACCTTCAGATATGGTTTTGTTGTGTAAGTTTGGTTTTTAGCTTTATGGGTTTGTGTATTAGGTATACTGCTATATAGTTGGCTATTGT
>JASAOA010001373.1:0-14958 GCA_030849815.1 Vickermania spadyakhi | reverse complement strand
GTAGTTTCGATGTTATGGTTGTGTTTTGCATATTTTAATGTGGGCTAGGTTGGGGTAAGTTGTTGAGACTGCTACATTTAAAGTTGTATTTTATGCGGTGATTTTACATTTCAGAACCTTGTAATACTGGTAATTTGTATGTAAGTTGTAGACTGTGTGTTGGTGCCTTGTACTTTAAGATTTTAGTTGTTGTACGTGGTTTTGAATGTGGGCGTAGTTTGTGTGTTTTACTTCATAGATGGGTTTTTGCGTGTGGTTTAACTTTGTATTTCTTTAGGTATCTGTTTTGGTGGTATAATTGTGTTCTCTGTGTTTTTGTTTTCCTGGGTTTGTGTGATTTGTTTTCTTTGTTTTTTAGTTACCGGTTGGTGTATGCTGTAGTACAGTACTTTGTATCTAGTTAGATATGTGTGATTTACTTGTGTTTGCGCTGTTGGGTTGTTTTAATGCCCATTTGGGTATTGTTGGATTGATGTTTTTCTTTGTTGGTTGATGTATGTATATTTAGTTGGTTTGCAGTTTTGTATTGTTCCCTTGGTAGGTTTTGGTTTGCTGAGTTTTTTTATGTTATTTTCTGTGATCGTAATATTGTATTCGTATGAGTTTCTTTATTTGTAAGCTATTACTTTCGCTATATGATTCTTATTGATGTAGTTTGGGTGGATGTTTGCGTATTCTTAGAGGTTATTAACTTTGAGAGGTTGGTGTTGTTTTAATACCTACCTTTTGTTTAATGTTAGCGTGGAGGTTTGAATATCTGTATGTGCACTGTTTGCGGGTTGCTTTATTTTATATTGCTAGTTGCGTATACTGCGAGTCCAATTGTTGAATGTTGCAATGTGCATACCTGTGTATGTTGTTGTTTAGGGTTTATGGATACTTTGGATGTTTTAAGTTTGTTAGATAGTATTTGATAGTTGGTAGATTTAGTTTTGCATAGTTCATTGTTGACAGGGTTTTACGGTTTGCGGGGTTTATAGTTCTTTTATTGGCAGGTTTTGGGTTAGGATTTGTTGGGATTCCTTATTTTTAGTTTATGTATTTAATTTTGTTAGTTGCGTTTACGGTTTGCAGTGTTTATAGTTCTTTTATTGGCAGGTTTTGTGTTAGGATTTGTTGTAATTACTTATTTTTAGTTTATGTATTTAATTTTGTAGGTTGTGTATAAATAGTTACTTCTGTATGCTGTGTGGTATTGTGGCTTTATTGGTATACCATGTTAGAGTTGTTATGTAGGTGTAGGTTTGTTTGTTGCTAGGAGTTTTGTTTTAGTAGTACATTTTGCTTTTAGGTTTTTAAGCTTTGAGATTGTTGTGTTTTGGATTCTGCAGTGCGTTTGTATTTTAAGATTGTGCAATGCAGGTTAATTTGTTTGTGTTGGGATTTTGGTTATGTTTTATTAGTATGTTGCTAGTGTTGTTTTTGACTTTGATTATTTACTTTGTGGTGGAAACTTGCCATTTTCCTTAGTTTGGTTTTTGGTTCGGACACGGTTTGTTGGTTTTTGCTATTTGTTTGATTGTAGGGATTTGTACGCGTATTGTTTTGGTAGAATGCCCCAGTCGGGTTGTTTGGTGAGGTTTGTTTTGTTTAGGTTTTGTTATAGATTTTTGTTTGCGTGTTTTACGTTTGGGTAGGGATATTTGTTGTTATGCAAGGTTTGTACTTACATTTTAGAATTGTAGTTTTCAAATTGTTTGTTTTGGGATTGGTGAGTGGTTTTGTTTCGGCAACTTTTCTAAACTGTTTATTTCGTGGGGTTTCATGTGGCTGGATTTCTGGGTTTTTAGGCTCCACCTGCAGGTTTTGATTGCTGTGTAGGGTTGATATAATATAAGTATTGGTGGGTGTGAGGTAACTGGTGTTGGTTGGGTGTGCAAGGGTTTGACCGCATAATGGTGTAGTAGGCATACAGAATACTGCTGTAGGGTGGTTTTTTGGGCAGATTGCGGGTTTTGAATTTGGAACTTTCGGTATAGGTTTTGTAGTTGTGTTTTTGAGGTTTTACATCGCATAAGCTTTCAACTAGTTGTTTTGATTTATGTAGTGAAACTGATTAGGCTTGGGTTTTATGTTTTAATAAGGGTAGTAGGTAGGTTTGGTTTGGATTGTTTTAGGTTGCAGGATTTGTATATTCTGTAAGAAACAGGTTGGCAATTTGTTTAGACTGTTGGTGAATTTGTTGTATTTTCGCTTAGCATACTTAGGTAACGTATAGGTTTGATGGGGTATGATACTTAAGCGCTTTGTTTTACGATTACTTACGGTATTGATTCTGGTTGCTTTTTGTTTTATGTTTGGGGTTGGTATTTGGTGTAACTGTTCAAATTTGTGTATTTGTATGGGTTTGTTTCCTCTAGTAGGTTATTATGCTGATTGATTTATTAGTAAATACAGGGTGTTTACGTTAGATTGCATATTTTAATTTAGATGTTATGCACTATAAATAGGCTTAGTTGATTTGCTTGTTACATGTATTTTTGATGCAAGATTGGTAGTTGCTAGTTTAGTTTTGTGTTTAGTTCTATATGTGTTTGTACGTCTGGCATTTTGCTTTTTGTTTTTGGATTTTGGATTTTGCATTTTGAGTATAGTTGTTTTATTGTTTAGGTTTAGTTTTACGATAAAGTTCTGTTACAACAGTTAGCTTATAATTTCGGTGTATATCTAGGTTTACGGGCGTTTGATTTCTGTTTGGGAACTGTTTGTGTTTGCCTACGTCTCTATTGCTTTCGCTTTAAGAGTTTTGTATTTTGTGTTGTAGTTGCGTGATTATTTGTTTTGATGTCGATTTGTAGGGGTATTGTGTATTTTAAGTTTATATATGTGTAATTGTAATATTATTCACTATTTCCTTTGTGTCTTGAATTATTACTTGCTTGGATTTATAGGTTTATATGTATTGATTTGAATTTGTTTGTGTGGTTTGATGGTTGCGTTTTATATGAGAGTTTGAGTATGCGTTTCTTGTGATGTGTTTTGTTCTATAGAAGTTTTTGTGCTTTTTTGTGGTTTACTGATGATGGGTTTGTATGTGATTGCTTGTACTCTTTCTGGGTTGCTAAAGTTGTAGTTTGATGCTGTGGTACTTTTATAAGTTTTACTTTGGATTGGTTTTGTAGACTTAGTTTGCCAGATTGCTAGATAGTGGTCTACATTTTGTGTATTTGCGTTAATATTTATGGGCTTGTAGAGGTTTGTTTTCCGGCATTTTGTTGTATTGTGTGTTTTTGTTATGTTCTACAGGTATTTATGTCGATATTGTAGAGTAGGTTCCTGATGTTAGGTTTAGGTTTGTGTGTTTTAGTTGAATTTTGGTACTTATTACATGTAGTATATTTGTGGTTAAAGTTTGTTGTTGTTAGGGTTTGTTTGCGTTGTTTGGAGTTGTTAAGGATTGCATGTTTGCGTATTATTGTGAAATGCTACTTTTAGTAATTGTAAATGTGAGAGGTGTTCGTTGGAGGTTTGGGTTGCGTGTACTTTGGGTTAGACTTTAAGTTTGTATTTTATTGTGAATTTTTAGTTATATTTCTTGAGATTGAGTTGCTTTATGTGGTTTGAGTTTGGTTTGTGTAGGTTGTTTCTTGCAGGATTTTCACATGGTTTTGGTTAGATGTTGTTGCTGTGTTGTTTTGTATTATATGGAAGATCTTTTACTGCTTCGTCACTTCGTATACTTTAGTTTTGACTTGTGGGTTGTTGGTACATGGGTTTTGTTTTTGTTGGTGTTAACGCATGGATTAGGTGTTTGAGGTTCGTTATAGTGTGATTCTGTGGCTAGATTTTGTATAGGCTTGTTTTCGGTGCTTTACTTATGGGTTTAGGTTGTAGGCAAAGGTTTGTTGTATGTTTTATAGATTTGTAGTTAGCACGGGTATATGGATTGTTATAAATTTACGTTTGTCTTTCGGGTGCTGGGATTTAGGATGGATGGTTGGTTTAAGGCGGTGAGGTTTGATTTACAGTGTTAACCTTTATAAGTTTATTTACATGTTGGTTTGGGTTTGTTTGTGATGTTTTAGCTTGTATGTTTGCTTATTGGTATTTGGTTTCTGTAGGTTATTTAATTTGTAGTGTACAAGGTTTGTTTCCTGTAGGTTTTAAGTTTGTCAATCAGTGTTTTAAAGTTACAATGTTACATCGGAGCGGTTGAGTATGTTGGTGTTTTGCAGTTGTGTGTTGGCTTGATATATTTTACTAACTTTGCGGAGTTGTTAGTTGTTGTCGTTTTTGGTAGGTTGTTGGTAGATGCAGACTATTATGGTGCGGTTTTTAAGAGTTGTTGTGGTTTGCTAGAGTGTTTCTTCTTAGTCTACGGATACCTTTGTTGTGCAATCGACTGAGTTTGCCCGGGTGTATGTATGTTTTGGGTTTGGTAGTTGTTATTTATAGCTTTGGGGTAGGTTGTATTAACTTGTGGATTTTGTCGATGTTGTTAAGGTGGTCAAAGCTTGTTTCTAGTTTCGTACTTGGGCTTGCATTGTATTGTAAACTTAGGCAACTGGTTTCAGTTTTAATAGAAGGTGGTATTTTGTGCTTACGTTTTATAGTTGTTATAGTAATAGTATTGCCATTTGCCCGGAATTACATTATTACTTGGATATTGATACTTGTAGTGATTGTTTTGGTTGGGATTTTAACGCTGGTTGGGTGTGATGTGTATTTGGTTTTGTTTGACTGCTTTGTCGGGGTAGGTTGAATGTCATTGTAGCTTTAACTTGGGTTATAATTTTGTTTAGTTTGTTGGTTTGTTCGCTATGTTGTTGGTCGTTGTTGTAGAGTTGTATAGCCTTATAGCTTTAATTGAAGGTGTGAGTGCTATCGTTAGTGTTGTTTGTTGCTTGCAGGACTTTTCAGTTGGGTTTTGGGGAGTTTCTTGGTATTTATTGTTTGGTAGGTTGTTAGTGGCAAAGTTTTGATAGTTTGTTTGCTAACGTTTATGCTTGCTGTTTGTAGGTTGGGTAACACTTTACATGATATAGCATGTGCGGGTTTGATATTTGTATTTGCAGGTATTTGGTTTTGCAGGTTGTGAGTTGGGTTATTTGTTTACGTTAGTTGTTAATAGGATTGAGGAGATTTACTGGACTTTGTTGTTGTGTTTGATGGGAAGTTTGTTTGTATTTTGTTTATTTTGGTTTTGGGTTTTGCTTTACATAATGGTGATTTTCTGTGTTGTGTTATGCTTACGCTATTGGGGGGTCTTTGTAGTTTTGGATTTTGTCGCAGTCTGTTGCATGCATTTTTTGCTAGGTTTGTAAATGTATGGTAGGGTTTGTATTGGTGTAGTGCTTGGTGTTGCACATTGGTATGGGAGTCTTTTATTTGACTTATGAGTTTGCATGTTGCATGGGTTGCTTATGGTTTTGACCTAGGAGCTGGTTTGCTAGGGTTTGGCATCCTGGGTTTGTTTTTAGTGATATATATGCCATTTGCATGGTTCTAGTTTAGGAATTTGCTTTAACCTGTGAGTTTCTTGGTGTATATAGGGTTGATATAATATAAATAGGGCCTTGTAGGGGCTTTTGGTTTCTTGGGCGCTTTTGGGTGTGTAGCGGTAATTTTGGACTTGTTGGTGTGTTTTGATCTTGTAATTGGGGATGTGATAATGTTATATTGCAAAATAGCAGCGTTGCTGTACTTAGTTGCAAAGTTAATGGTTATGGTAACTTTACTGCTTAGGTGTGTTTTACTGATAGACTTTACTTTATGTGAGGGTATGTCCCGTGTAGTCGGTTAGTTTAGTGTGGCAGGTAGTGGTAGTTTTGGGTTTGATTGGTTTGCTTTAGATTTGGATTTTAAGTGTTTGCTGTTAGTTTGTACTTTTGGAGTGGACCTTAAGGTGGGTGGATCGTTGTTGCTTTTACAACATTATATTTGCGTTTGCTTTCGGTGGTATGTTAGTTTAAATTCAATACGTTATGTAGTCAGCTTTGTTCAGTTTGGCTTTATGCAGGTGTAGGGCTTTATAACCTATATCATAGATTGGTGTAAGACGTAGGTTTAAGGTTTTTGTAGTTATGGAGTTGTCGGATAGTGACTTGAGGATTGCGTGTTTATTGTAACTTATTTGCAGGTTTGGTTGATTGCGTGAATGTAGATACAGTTGGTGACGGGTACTTAGTGGATAGTTTTTAATGTTGGAGTTGTGTTATTATCCGGTTGTTGTCGTTGATGGTTGATTGTAGATTGTGTGCTTTGGAATTGTGGAGGCAATGGTGGTTAGTGCTGTTGTTAATGTGCTTGCCGATAAGGTTTTGCATATGTGTATTGCGTTTGGATTTCGATTCGATATGTACAGGCATATGTTAAGTTGTAGGTGTTTTGTTTTTGCGTTTTGTATAGGTGTTAGGCATGTAGGCTTCTTGTACGGGTTTTGCACGCGCGTTGCGGTATTTATATTTAAGTAGATGTTTTACTACAATTTGGTGTTGGAGTAACTGCACTGTTTTTAGTTTTCGGCAGTAATTGTGTGTACACTTTGTTGGGTTTGTTGGATGGTTATAGGTTAGATTTGTATACCTTGATTTTGGTGTGTTAGATTGGTGTTTGTAATTTGCAGTTACGGTGAATTATGGCCCACAGCCTACATGTTTTTTGTATGTTTTAAGATAATCGTTATAAGAGGTTCTTGAAGTGTGTTGTTTTAAGTGTTTTGAGGTATTTAGGTTGTAACATAAATGCCACTGTTCGATTCCGTTAGGGTTACTCGTTTGCATTCTTTGGGTTTGGGCAGTTACCTTTGCGTTATAATTACGTTTTAAGTTGTTGGTGTCATGTTGATATTTGTGTTTCAGATTCTGGGCCATGTTTTTGGGTTTGACGTGGAGTTTGTACTTTATAGTTGCATTGTTTTGTAGTTAGGTGGTTGTTGTTTTGTTGGGATTTAGTTAGAGGTTGTTGTTTTAAGTGTTGGTTGGTGTTTCTTGTTTAGTTGGTTTAAGCGGGTTACGTTAATATTGTGTTGGTATGCAGGTTGTTATATGTTACAGGGTTTTAGTTTTGCGTTGATTCTTTGCAGTAGTTGCTATGAGCAGGTGTTGGTTTCATTTGTATTTTAGTTAATTGTTTATTTCTGCTTTATTGGTTAGTAACTGTATTTAGTGACTAATTTGCATACTATGGAAGTGCTTGTTAGTATTCGAGGATTTAGTACGTGGGTAGGCTTTTATGACTTTAGCGTATAGATAATGTAGGTTGGTATTTCTAGTTTGGGATTGTTGCGATAGTAGGTTTGTAGTTGTGGGTGAATGGATGGCTGATTGAGGTGTATTTGAGGTTATTTAGTCTGTTGTTGCTTTAAGTTTGCATATTAGGATTGGCATAGTTTGGTTAATTATTAGTGTTATTGTTTTCGTGGAGTACGTATATTCTGAATTTAGTTTGTGATTTATGATAACTTGTAATATTATACTCCTATTTAAAATTTATGTGTTATTACTTGTATATGTTATGTTAGGTATTCCAATTTAAACTAGTTTGATTTGAGGCATGTTGTTTGCTGTTCTTTTGTATTATTTTGTGTTGATAGCTACGTTTGGGAGCTTGTGCAGGATTTTGTTGTAGTGGTATAGCTGTTAGTTGCTTTATTACGATTTGTTAATTGTGCTTGAACCTTTGTATAACCGTGTATACTTAGCTTACTGGAATTTATTGTTCGGGTTGATAGTTTATATAAACTTGGGTAATTGCTTTTGGGTTTTAGTGAGGTTAATAGTTTTAGCATTTATTGAAGTTGTCCTGTAAACTTTGTTGTGAGGTTGTATGTTTTTAGAGTTATAGACATGTACATTGGTAATGTAGTTTCCTAGATAGGTCTTTTATGGTAGTTTGAGTTAGTTTTCAATGATATTTGTAATAGTGGATGTTTCATATGATGTGATCTGTTATTACTTTGATATAATATTTAATGCTTATGTAGGGTCTGCTTATGGTTTGTTTAGAGTGTTAGTATTCCGCATTCTACTTTAAGGTGTTTGTTTGGGTTGTGTGTTTGTTGTTTGGACATGTGGGCTTGTTTGTTAAAGTGGTTTTAAGGATTTACCACTTAGGATTTGGGGTTTGCTTATTGATAGATTTTAGTATGGGTTTGTTGTTTTTATGTGTTTTTCTTTTATGTTGGATTTGTTTATGATAGTTGGTGATGTTTATGTTATTTTTTGTATGTGGACGGGTTTTTTGTTTGGCACTTAGTGGTGGCTTTGCGGTTTTGGTGGGTTTGTTTTTGTGTCGTATTGTATGGTTTACATTCGAGTTGCTGCTTGTTTTGGATGTTGCTTTGGGTTTCTCATGCATAACCACCTGTGTGTACTTTGTTTACTGAATTTTGTGACTTTCGTTTTCTTGCTTAGGTTCTCGTTTTAGGATATGTTGTATCGCTTCGTTTTGTTTTGGTTAGGTTAAGGGTTCTTTGTGAGTTGTAGTTGTTCATTTCCGTGAGGGGATGGTGATTGATACAACAGGTATTATGTTTTGAATTGCGGATTAGTTTGGTTGACATTATATTTTTAATCGTTTGCTTCTGTATTTTACTTTCTTTTAAAATTGTTACAAAGGTTTGTATTTTGTGGTTTGTATGTTTGCTATTTTGGTTTGTTTGGTGAGGTTTTGTACGTTTCGTATTTGTATTATGTAGGTTGTGTGTTACTGTGTAGTTTGGTGTTTGGTTAAGTTTTGGGGAGTTGTTGTTTTATTGTTTGAATGTTAAAGTGGTTGTTTGTGTTTGGGTTTTCTTTATACATAGGGTTGTGGGTTTAGGACTTGTATACTAGTTTATTGTTTGTTATAACGTTAAGTATAAGCTTTAAGTAGGCTTGACTTTGTTTGTTGGGATTGTAAGTGTTCTCTTAAAGGTTGCACATATTCTGCAAATTATAATTCTTTGTGTTTTGTGTGAATTGTTTATGTGTGTTGCTTTGTTGTTTTGGTTTGTTGTTCTGTGCTGGCAACTTTGTTCTGCTTACATACATAGTGTACTGTGGACTGTATGCAGTTACCTTGAGAGTTGTTTGCAAAGGTTTCCATTTTGGTTGAATTTGTGATATTTGCTTGTGTGTTGATTTTACAGGTTTGTGGTATTTCCGGCAAACTGCAGCTTTCTAGCCCTGTAGAGGGTTGATATAATATACGTGGAATGTTGAGTTCGTTGGGGTTTGGGGTATTTAGAGGTTTTTCTGGGATTTTGCAGGTGTTTAGAGGGATTTTCCTTGTTTATGGGTATTTTATATGAATTTAGTGGAATTTAAGGGTAGAACTGCGAGTTTCGGAGTACGTAGAGGGTTGATATAATATATGGGTGCGGATTTCTTGGGTATTTGGGTATTTAGGGTTGCCCTGGGATTTGCAGATATTTAGGGTGAATTTTGTTTGTTTTGTACTTTATATGAATGAGTAAATATAGGTACTGTGGGTTTACTGCGTAGTAGTTTGGGGTGGTGCATAGCAACTTTTGTAGGTATAGTGTTTTGATACGGGTAGGTTGTGATAAATTTTAATGCTTAGATTTACATGTTTGTGCAATGATTTTGGTAGTGTTTCATTTTCGGGTTGTAGTTTTGATGGCTTGTGGATTGTTGGTTTTGATGGATGGATCTTTGGGTTTCGCAGGTTTTAGGCAAGGATTAGGTTTGAGGGTTGTAGATTTACGAGTGGTTCTGTTTTTTTAAGTGGTTTACTTTACCGTTATGTATATATTAACGAGGGGTTTGTGTGATTTGTTAATGTTTGTTTGGGGTTGTTAAGATGCATTGGGTTATACTTTCTTGGTTTGTTTCTGGTGTGTGGGATTTGGTAGGTTTGCTTTACAGAGACATTTGCTAACGGGGGTTTTATTTTGTGTGTGTGTGTTTGTAATTTGCACTGGTTTCGGTGTAGGTTGATTACTTGCTGTTTCCTCATAAGTTGGGTAGTTATGTTGAGTTTGTATTTGTCTATACGTATATGTTGCAGTGATAATGTTGTATTTTTGTGGTTTTGGAGTTTGTGTGTGACTGTTATACTGGCGCATAGAATGAGAACTTTTTTAGTTGCGCTTGTTTGCGAGATTTTCGCTACTTGATACTTGTATTCGGGATTTGTTTTAGTTTTAGGTTTGTTTTAAATAGATATATAGGTGTTGTGGATTTGTTTGGTTTCGATAGGTAGTCAGAGGATTTTGAATTCTTACTTGCTGAGTTGTGCTTGTATGATGATATTGTTGTGTTGGTTTATGCTGGTAGGCTTTATTTTCCACTTGTAATTATAGATGTAGGTATGGGTTTTAGGTTATGCGTGTTGTGTTTTGCGCATTTATTGGTTATAGGTAAGCTTGCTGCTTGAGGTTTGTGGTATGCCGTATATTGTTACTTTTTAAAATAGTACTTGTTAATGGAGTTTGTAGTTTTAGATTTGTAGATGCTCTATTTGGAGTTTACTTAAATTTGTTGGGATTTGATGTTGCTTGTTGGTAGATTTTGCAGTAGAGGTAGTTTTACAATTTTGTTAGATTGAGTGCGTTATAGTTTGTGTCGATGGTTTCTTTGTAGGTTGTTTACTGAGCTTTTGTTGCAGATGTTGTAAATTCGAACTTTATGATGGTTATAATTGTAATAGTGCTTTCGTCTATTCTTTAATGTTGATGGTATTACTTGCAAACTGATGTTATGATCGGTGTATATGTGGTTTATTTATGTTGTTTTCCGTTAAGTGTTTTGTTTAGGTTTGTTTCTTTGTGTTTGTGGAGACGTTGCGTGGTGCTTTTATGTGTGGTTTATACATTTGAGTCTTCTATTTAAAGTATGTTTTGCAGATTTGCGTATTTTTGCTTTTGTGGGATTTAAGTTTGCTTCTGCGAGTCGGTGACTCTGCTTTGCTTACGGTGTTTTGTAGCGGCCGCTTGTGTTTAGTATTTGCATATGCTGTTTGTTACTGCTTTAGGGTTTTGGTTTTGTTTGTTATTTGTATCTATTTGTGAATTTGTTTGTGCACTGGAATATGTATTAGTGCCACGGGAACTTTACAATGGTGACTGTATACTTTCGCGGGTTACTTGTAGTTGTATTATTGTGAATTCTTCTGGGGCTACACCATACGCCATGCTTTGTTACGTGTAGGAGGTTGGTTTGATGTGTTTCGTGTATGTTTATAAAGGCTGTATTTCGGGTTGTTAATTGCTGTGCTGGGAGGTTTGTTTTGAACCTGTTTTTGTTTGTAGGATTCATAGTAGTACGAATTTAGTGTTTGCGGTGTTTTGCGGGGTTTTAATTACGCGTGATAAACGCCACTGGTTGTTTACGTTGTGAAGTAGTGTTGTGTTAGTGCATGTATTATGTGTAAGTTGTGGGTGGTGGGTGTTGTTTATAATGGGTGTAGAGGTGGGTTTTTGTTGTTAGGGGTTTGAGTTTTATTAGTAGGTTGTAATTTACTTTATTTGACTTAGATTAGATTGTTGCGTTGTTATAGAGGGTTTTGTGTGAATGTGTTAGGGTATGGATTTATAGGTTGAATGTTAGAGGTGACCTTTATGATTTGTGTTTTTGATGGGCTTCTATGTGTGGTAGGTTTAGGCACAACTTATGTAGTGTACCTGGGTATTTGTACTTCTGAGGTTGTATAGTTTGTTTATAGTATAGTAATTGTGGGCGTGCAATTGTTTTTAATAGTGCTTTTGTTGTCCGTCGATTATGCACGAAATTTTATGTTAGATTATTTTAATAACTGTTTGCGACATATTATGTAGAGCTTGTGTGTAGGCTGCGTTGGGTTTGATGTTTTGTGAACTTGTGGTTTTGTTTTGTTTTACTGTATAATTCCGAGTATGTTGTTTGGTGTTCTTGGTTTAGTTATGTTGTATAATTTATATTTATGTTACTGTTTAATTTAATATACTCATTAAGATGTTTAGTTAGTTGTGATGTGCACTGATTTGATTTGTTACTGTAATAGTTTTCGTTTCTATATATTTTGTTATTTGGTATTACTTTGGCATAAGGGTTATAGTATAAACGTGCAGATTCGTGTGCTTTTGCTATAGTTTACTTACATATGTGTTCGTTGTATTGAGACTTAGCTTGTTATGTAGATTTGTAGGTTTGCTTTGATAGTTGGTTTTGCGGTGGGTTTGATGTTACGTTTATGGTTGCTTTTAATGCGGGTGGTAGTTGTTTTATTTTGGCAGGTACTTGTTTGCAGGGTTTCGTATACTAGTAGTTCATTTTTGGATGGTGTTTTTGTATTGTGATAGTTAGTTGTGTTTACTGTACAACTTGTGGGAGTTGGGGTTGGCGTGTAGGTGTTTGCTGCATAATTGCAGTTTAGCTATTGTATTTTAGGTGTGTTTGTGCTTTATCGTGTAGTTTGTGGGGTTATTATGGTGGTTGGGCTACTTAATTTAAATGTTTCGGGCTGTGTACGGGTTTCTTTGGGTTTGAGAGATGTTATGGTAAGCTTTTGATTAGTTCTTTATTTATAGTAGGAAGAGTGATGGTTTTACTTGTTGTTTTTTGTTTGATTTTTATTTAATGGTGTTTCATGTTGCGGAACTTGTTGGGTTACAGATTTTAAGTTTTGTACTAGTATTTGATAAGTTCGTGGGTTTAGTAGATATTTATTACTTTTGGTTTGATTTAGACATGGTGACTTGGGCAGAGTTTTTGAAGGTTTGGGTATTAAGACTGTATATTTATGGTATTTTGTTATAGTCGGATATTTTCGTTGCGAGTTTGGTGGTTTGCTGATACAGGTTGCTATGTTTTCGGAAGTTTTGTAATTTGGGTTTGCTATTGCGTTGTAGAGGGTTGTTTATATGTGTCCTGCTGGTGAGCTGGGTTGTTTGGGAGTTAGAGGGATTGGTATTTTGGGGTGTATGCACTATGACTGTAGGTCATTATTTCGGTATTTTGCAGAAACTGCAGTTTTCTAGTGGTTTGGAGGGTTGATATAATATAGTAATTTAATGGTAGGGGATGTTGTGTGGGTAGAGGTTTGCTGTATGTTGTTTTGGGTCTTTTGGGGTTCCTAATTTTCGATTTGGAGTGAAATGTTTAACTGTAAAATTGCTTAGATTTGGGCTTTTGAGTGTAATTAGGGTTTGGGGTTGGGGTGTTCAAGTTCCCTTCTAGGTTTTGCGTTTGCCGTTTGTGATTAGGGTTTGGGTTTGTTGTGGTTTGGAGATTGTTGTATATGGATAGGAGATAGTTTCAGGTGATTAAGTATTTTAAGTTTAGATTTTGCTTTTGGGATAGAGTAGGTCTTAACAGGGTAGTTTATGTTGTGCAGAATTGAAGTTGATTTATGAATTCGCAAGTTTGGTAGTTTGTAGTAGTTCTAATTTCTTTAATTATAGGTTGTAGGTTTGCGAGGTTTATTTTGTTTGGTTGTTTTGTTTTACATAAATGTTGATTATAGGGTGTGAATTAACAGTTACTTTCTGGTGGTGGCGAGGTAGTTTTTAATTTAGGTGTGCTTTAGTTTGGTACGAGTTTAAGGCTGCCTTAGGTCTGGTGGTTTCGTTTAGCTTTGCTGTAGATATTTGCTTGTACCGGATTTTCCTTCCGTGAGTTTGCTTGTGTTGTGCTTTTTGTAGGGTTTATATGGGTGGGCAAGTTCTTATTTCTGTAGGGTTTGAGTTTATTTATTTTAGTGTTACATGGGTTACGGGGTTTGCGCGGTGTGTTCGTTGTTCGGTTTCTTTGTGTGAATAGATTTAGTGTAGATGCATTATTTTAGATTACGCGTTGCATAGCTTGCTGTGGTTTTGGGTTTCATGCTGGTGGTAGGTTGTGGGTATTATTGTTTATGTTGTTTATGTTTGGGGTTAGGTTGGTTATGATAGTTGTTTATGGTTTGTTGTTAAGGTGTAGTTGTTGGGTTTAGTTTTGCTTTCGAAGTCAGGTTATGTGTGGTTGTCTTTACCTTTTGAGCGTTTAGTTTTAGACAGTTACGTATAGTCTTACTGTAGTTTGTTGATTTGTAGTAGGTTAGCATAGTTGTATATGTTGTGTAGAGTTTGTTGTGTAAGTTAAATGTGTGCTATTTAGTACAGTTTAGGGATTAGGTTGCGACTTCGGGATGAGAATTTACAGCCCCTAGGGTTTTGTAATTGTGGCTTGTTTCCTAGCGTTGTTGTTTTAGGTTTAAGGTTTCGGTCTTAATTGCTTGGAGTTGGGTTTATTTTGGAGGTATCTCCGCGTGTTTTCGTTTGTTTGATAATTTTACTGATTTGGATTGTCGGTGGATTTAAATAGAGTTTTTGGTGTTGGTTGCAAGAAATGTAACTTTAACGAAGTTTTCGGTTTTAGTGATTGTGTAAATTGTTTGTTGTGGTAGGTTTGTTACGTATGTCTTTTGTGTACTTGCTTTATTCGGTTACTGAATGATGGTTTTGTTTAGGTTTGGGTTTTAGAGTAGCTCGGGGTTTTGGGTGCTTTATATTGGTTTAGTTATGGTCCATTTGTAGAAGTTTGTGGGTTTTTGACGTTGTAGTATGTGTGGGCCTTCCATATTGCATTCTTCTTGTGGCTTGTGTTACTTGTTGTTTTAACGTATTTAACACTTATATATTTATTTGTAATAGTGAGTCTTTGTAGTTTGTTATTTTATTACTTGGGTGTTTATAGTTGTGGTGTTGCATTATTTAGATGTTCATTTTGGGGTAGTTTGTTTGACGTAGGTTGTTTTTAGGTGTTTAGTTATTATGTTGCTACTACTTATTTTTGTTACATGCTTGTTGTAGTTGGTGTAGATGCCGTTTGTTATGTGTTTCACTTTGCTGGTTTTGGGTTTGGAGGTATACCTGTTTTAGTCGTTGTATTAAAGGCGAGTTGTTAGTTGCATTTAGATTAGTATAACTTATGGTTTTATTAGTAGTTTCGATGTTATGGTTGTGTTTTGCATATTTTAATGTGGGCTAGGTTGGGGTAAGTTGTTGAGACTGCTACATTTAAAGTTGTATTTTATGCGGTGATTTTACATTTCAGA
>JASAOA010001372.1:0-14958 GCA_030849815.1 Vickermania spadyakhi | reverse complement strand
GCGTTAGTTGCATACAGATTTGTGTACTTTTTACGTTGCATCTTAGATAAGGTTTACTGTTTATTATAGATTCTAGTGGTTGGGTTTGATGTTTGTAGGTTTGTTTGTATAGTATTTATTATTTTTGTTTTGGCGACTTAAAATGTGCTTACATCGTGGGTTTTATGTTTTGATTTATGTGCTTGTTTTCGAGTTATTTGGTTGTACATTTTGATTTGGTTGTTGTTACTTAGTTTCCGGATGTTTCGGATTTGCATGGTTTGTTTTGATAATATGTTAACGTTATAGTTTGTAGTTTGGGTTTGTTGTTTTTGTGAAGTTTTGTAGACCTGCATGAGTTTCGCGATTTCGTTTGCTAGGGTTGCTATGTCTAGTTTGTTGTGGTAGATTTGTCTTGGCCGCGAGTTGGGTGCTTCGGTTGGGTATTGGTTAAAGGTTGTTTATATCATAGCTTGTTTTGATTTTCGTGAGGGTTTTCGGGCTCATTGCCTTAAGTTTTTATTTATAGTTGTATTTGTTGTTTGTTCTGTTTTTCTACTAGTTCCTCAGGGCTTCTAGTTTTAACTGGTCTATGAGTCGGTTTTGTACCTTTGAGGGTTTGTTTGGGTGTGGCTTTATATGTATTAAGATTGGTCATACCTTTAACCTACTGTATTTGCTGCAAACTGCAGGATTTGCGGCTGCTGGAGGGTTGATATAATATAGCGCGCAGGGTTTTACATGCAGAAGGTTTTGATACCCTATAATTAAGAATGCTGGGATATTTGGCTTATAATATAGTAGGGTATGCGGGATTTTTGGGTTTAGTAGAGTTTTGTGGGTTTTAGATTTGCAAGTTTGATAGTTTTTGTCTTAGAGGTAGGTTGCAGCGGGGTTTATTGTTAGAGTTGATTCACTCATTTGGGGATTTCGGATTGTAAGTTTGTGTGGAATTTGGTAGGTTGTTGTGTTTTGTTATATAATTTGGTATCTTGGGGTTTCGGGGTGTATTCTTTATGATTATGGTTTCCAGTACTTCTTAGCTTTTGGAATGCTGGTAGATTTTCGTAGTTACAATAGGTTTGTTGGTTTTGTAGTATAGTTTAAGTTTTAGCCAGGTTCCTAGATTTGTTTGTTTCTTCTATTGTTTTGGGTTTTGATTATTGTGTTTGTTTAAGTTGTTGTATTTTGGAGTGGTGTTTTAAGGTTTTACTTGGCAAATTTTTGTTGCTGGGGACGATTGCGCGTGCGTGGTAGTGCAAGTGGGTTTTGATACTTAGGATGTAGGGGGTTTGTAGGGTGTTGGACATTGTTTGGATTTGAATCTTTATTTGTGGGTTTTATTTAAAATGCTCTATGTTAGCTTGTTGGGTTTGTAGAACTGGATATTTTGAATTGTCAGTGAGTGGTTATGTTTAGGATTTAGGGTTGGTATGTTAAATTAGATTGAGTTTTGTGAGTGTTTATTGTGTTGTGGGTTTGTGGGGTTTAATTTATACCAGAGGTGCGCGTTTTGGATTTGCTTTGAGTTTGTCAGTTTTGTGTGTTTTAATATTACTATATTTGGGAGTTTGCTGTTAACCTGGGTTGACGTGTGTTGGAAGGTTTGTTGTACTTGAATGAAATTTATGGTTGGTTTTAGAGAGGTTGAGTGTTTTATGATGGTGGTTTTAAGGTTATATAAGGAGGTGTTGTATGTTACGTACTGATGATTTGATTAACTCGTATGCAGGGGGTTACATTACTTGTTTGGGTTTGGGTTCGACAGAGTACATAGTTGTATGGTTAGTTTTGGGTTTTAGATTGTCCGATGCTAAATGTGTTGATTGATAATTTAAAGCGTTACGAATTTGGTGGTATTCGGGTGGTAGCTTGCGTTATATGTGTTTGGAGTTGTTGGCACGTTGTGACTTTGTGTATGGATATTTAGTTTAGGTATATCTTGTTATTGCTTGGTTTTTCTTGGAGTTGCTATTTTGTTGTCGTAATTATACTTATAGTTTGTAATATTATGCGTTTGTAATTTGATTTAAGGAGGTTGCAGCTTAGCGTTAGTTTATAGGTTTTGCTGTAGATGTTGTTTGCTTGTGCGGTAGGTTTTGGATTACACACTTTTTGTAGTTGGGGTATTTCCTACTTGATAATGTTTGTGTGAGGTGTGGGTATTATTAGTGCTTGTAAGTTATGATTTGAGGGTTGTACTGCTGTGAATAAGTTGATATAAGTTGTAATATTGTTGCATTAGTTTCTTGCCATTGGTATTATTACTTATTAGTTAGACCATGGGTGATTGGTTTTGTAAGCTGTTTATTTGCTGTTTGTGGGTGCCTTGAAGGTTGTGCTGTTTTGTTTTGTGTTTGGCACTTTGTTAGACATTTATTTAGTTTGCGTGTTCTTTACAGGTTTATTGTTTACGATAGGTAGGTTTGTGGTGGCTACATTTCGTAGGGTAAGGTTTGCGTTTTAAATTGTTTAGTTATTTATTTTGTGGAGTTTTAGTTACATTTGGAAGTGGTTTTTGTTTTGATGTTTTGTTTTATTTTCTGGGCTAGATGTAGATTTGTTGTATTTGCCTGACTTAGAAGTTGCTTTTGCCGTTGTGAGTATGTTGTTTGTTGTTTGTAATGTCTGCCGAGGGTGAGTGTTTGGTAGGGTTTATTGTAAGTGTTTTGATTTGTGGGTAGTGGGGTGTTTTTGGTGTTTCGTTGGGTTTGTGGGTTTAATGTGTTTGTATAATTGTTTTTGTAGTGAGTCGAGCAAGTTGTGACACTGCAGTGGTTTGGGGATACTTGGGTTTGCGGTTTATTTCTGGACTTTGTGAAGTTTAGCGTTGCTATGTTGATTTTGAATAACTTTAGTAGGTTGGTCATGCTGATTGTGATTTGGATGCTTGTTGGATACATTGGTTACTTTGATAGTTGGTTTGGTAGGTTTTATATTGCTTGTTTTGGGTTTTACTACTTTTCATTTTGTTTACTGGTTTAATGGGAGTTTTCTGTTTTAATGTACATGTTTTTATAGGTCTGTTGAGTGTTTTCTTGGTTTCATATTCCCCCTGCTTGTTTGTTTGGCGGTATGCTGCCATGATTTTATTTACGTGTATTATTACCGACATTTGTAAGTTTGTAGTTTTGTTGCCTTTGTGGGTTGTGTATTTATATACGACTTTCAGAATTAGTTGTTTGTGATACCTTGAGTGGTTTGTTTATTTATGTAGGTTGAGGGTTTTGGTATTGTATGTGTATTTTATAGTTGCATTTATAGGTTTACGTGTATGTAGATTGGTAAGTAATGTTAGTTCTTTACTTGCGTATTTTGTGTTTGTTTATAGGTTTGTTATTCAACTTCAAGATGTGAGGTTTGGAATATGCAGTTAAAGGGTTTGGGTTGTGTGTATATTATTTATTATTTTAATTTATTGTAATATTGAATTTGTATCCATGGTGATGCATTTGTTATTACTTTCTCGGTGTGTATATTGTGGATGTTTACAGATTTACGTATTTACTTGTTTTTGTTATTGTTTTCGTGAGTTTGGCTGTTGCATGCATAGTTTTGCGGTGGATTTTCCTTAATTGCTTGAGTTTAAGGGAGGTGTGTTGCTCCGTTTAAGTTTGATTGTTATGTCGTTTAACTTTAATTGCTTTTTTGGGTGTGGTTTGTTCAATAGTTATGTTTTCGGTTTTAGTATTAGATTTGTGATGATAGGTGGGATGTAAACTTGAGTGTTTTGGTATTGTTAAGGTTCTTTGTAGACCTCTGATATTGGATTGTATTCAGTGCTTTGAGTTTATGTTGTTTGTTTTGTTTGTTCGTTGTTTTGATTTGTACCTTTCGGGTTGTATTTTGTTAGTTGCGGGGTTTAGTAACATTGAGGTTTGTGTTTTGGTTTTGTTGGTGTTTTAGATTTTGGTGAGGTGGGATGCTTGCGCATAGTTTGTGGTTCTTATTTGTGGTATCGTTGTAGTTGACTTTGTGGACTTACTTAAATCTGCATATGTTGTTTATAGTTTTGAGTTTTGTGGGCTAAATTTAGCTAAACCTTATAGTATTGTATACGTGTGGAGATTGGTTGGTTTGTGGGTTTTAAGTTATAGTTTGCTATTAATAATCTTAAGGTCGGAGGTGTTGGTTTTATGTGTAGAGGTGTTGTAGTTTACTTTTATTTAAATGTACAAAATTTCATAACTGGGGTTGTCGTGGGTATTTTGTTTTTTGGGTTTTTATGTATTAGTTGATGGTGTAGTTTGGGGTGTAGTTGCTTTGGGGTAGTTTACGTTTTCCATTTGTAGGTGGGTTCGGGTTGGGGAAATCTTTTGATGTTTTATTTACTATTGGTGTGTTTATCTCTTTTGCGGTATTTTAGGTTTTTCGTGGACACCTGCAGGTTAGGGTTGCTGTTAAGGGTTGATATAATATAGTGGAGTGTGGGCATTTTGCCAAGATTTGCGGATTTAGGTTTCATGTTATTCCTAGAATTTGTCTGATTTTGGGTGTTTTTAAAGGGTTTTTGCCTCTAAATCCCTATATACGCCATTGTAGATTGCAGAATTTGGAGGCCGGTAGGTTACGGGTTAAATGGGTTTGTGCCTGCGAGGTTTAGGTGTTGTAGAGGGTTGATATAATATAGTTGTTGCTGACCTTATGGGTTACGGTATTTAGGATTTTACATGGGTTCAATCGTTTTGGGATGTTACCCTGGATTTAGTGTTTTGTAGTTTGTGGTTCTGTTGTTTTGGAATAGGTGGTTTTGATAAATGGAGTTTTCCTTTTTGAGGTTGCTTTGCTGTAGGAGTGGTGCAGACATTTTGTTTGTGGTAGTTACGCAGTTGGGTACTTTGTGGATTGGTATAGCTGCCTTGATGTAAGAGTTGTTTACTGTAGTAATGAGGTTATATTAGATCAGGGCATGTTTAACTGTAATACATCTTTGTTTAAATTTTGCGTATGATGTTTAGTTTATGGTATATTTGGTATATGTGGTATTAAAATGTTTTGAACGTGAGTTGTTTGGTAGTTAGACATTGAGATTGGGGTGTTCGTTTACAGCTTAGTGGGGTACTTGGATTGATTGTTAAGCTGTTAAACGTTGTTTGGATGGGTAATACTTAGGTTTTGTAATAGCTCAATTTTGGACACATGTTTGATTTTTAAAGTTGTGTAAGGTATGGGTTGTTTATAGTTTTTAAAGTTGAAGGTTTGCAGACGTTTTGATGTTAAAGATTAGAAGAGGTGGTTTTGTTATTAAGATAGTTTTGCAAGTTACACTTTTTGTTTCTTTCGTAACGCTAAATTACTTTAAAGTGTTTATGGTTATAGCACTGTTGCTTATAGTTTGCCTATTTCTAAAGCGTAACTTAAGTTTGGTTGGCAGCTTGTGTATATTGTTAGGTTTGCGAGTTTGGGGTTGATATATTCATAAGATACTGTTTTAAGGTTTTCCTGCAATCTTTTGATTTTGTTTAGTTTTGGGGTAGTGTTTGTTTGTTGTTTTGCTATGAGGTAGTGATTTGGTATTTGAATGTTGAATTGTGTCTTTACTTGTTGTTGTTAGCTTGCGAAGTTGTTATTCTGGTACATAGTTTTGATGGACGTTTGTTTTCGCCAGGTAGGCTTGTATAGTTGCTGTTAATATAAAGTGGGGAATGTACATTTGGGAGATGTTGTTTGTGTCTATGATGTTGCGTGTGCTTCGTGAAGTTGTGCTTGAAGTTACTGATTATGATTGTGGTGTTTTGGTAGTTGATGTGTATTGCTAGCATTGTAGGTAGTTTGTTGTGTGTGTACTTGGAGTTTGATGTTGCAGGTAAGTTTGCAGGTGGACTTACTGCGGAGTTAGTGTAGAGTTAGGTACTTTCTTTGGGTTTTATAGTGTGGGTTACGCTAGTAAATGTTGCTTTAGATTTGTATTTTGATAGTGCATTTGTTTTTGAGTTGGTGTTTTATAGTTAGTTTGTGTATTGGTACGGGCATTAGTATTTTTCATGGTTGGTGTATATTGTTGTTTACTTTTAAGTTAAGAGTTTTATAATACACTTACAAGGGGTTTGTAGGTTACGTCATGGGCATGTTTACTCCATATTCGTGGGGTTTAACGGTAGGCATGTATCTACTTTAACTTTAGGTCTGCAGGACTATTTGTTAAGATCTGGTTTGAAGGTTTGCTTTTACTGTGTGTAATTACTAGACGTTGATGATTGCGGGTATTTGGCTTTCGTGTTAACTGTTTAGGTAGGTATCATGTTGAAATATTATTTTGTAGTAGTTTTGCGATTTATTTGCTACTTGTGGTTTAATGTATAAGTTTACCTGTTAATTTATTGTAATATCTAAACAGTTTGAGTGGTGTATTATTACTTTTCGTTATAGGTGTACTGATTATAGGATTCTTTCAGGTGTTAAGGGTTGTGTTTTCGCGCTATGTTTTATTGTTTAATGCTATATTTTGTTTACTTATGTTCTGTGGTATCGTTTTGGGAAGTTGTGCATTCGCCATAAGGGTTTGCTGTACGGTTTACTTAGGGTTTGATAGTTGAGTTTGTGTTTTACTTGTGTTTTGATTTATATTTTGCTGGATTTGTTTGTGTATTTAGTTTTATTGTTTACTTTGGGAGTTTGCAGAGTTTGCTGCGCAGGACCTGTTTACTTTGCATTAGTTTTGTTTTGTAGGGTGTTTGAGGGATTTGTAGCTGCCTGTACCAGATACTGGTTTGCTCCTTTAATGTGTGGGAATGTGTGGATTTGTTTTATGCATTGTTAATTTTATGATTGTTTTTGAGTTATTACAATGGGTAAGTTTATAGTTTTTGCGTGTGATTGTGTGTTTAGTTTGTTTGTTATAAGGTATTATATACTTGAGAAAGTAGGTTTTTGTGGCGTGAGGTAGTGTTATATTTACTGTGATTTGTTACGGAGATTTGTTTGGTTTGCTTGTAGGGTGAGGTGTGTTGTTTATACACGGATTTAGTTTGTACTACTGGACTTGTGAATACTTGTTGATTTTGTTTGAGTGAGATGTTGTCCTAATCTTATGCAGTTAGCTGTGATACTTGTAGGTGGGTAATGGTCTAACGTAGGAGTTTTTGGGCACCGGCTGGATTTGTGACTTTAGTTTCAGGTTCCTTAGTTGTTAGTTCGAGTTTCGTAGGTGATTATTTGGTTGTTATATTTGTTTAAACTTTTGAGGTAGTTGTTAAACTATGTTTTGTTTTGGGGAGATATGTTGTTGGGAACTTGGGTTTTGGGTTACAGGTTTATGTTAGTTTGTTGAGGTGCTGCACTATCTTTCCTTGTGGTTTTGTTCCTGGTTTGTTTTGGTAGTTCGTGTGTTGGTGTTTGAATTGCTTGTGAGATGTTTTCGTGTGGGTAGTTTGTAAATAATACGTTGTTGGGGAGTGTGGCTTTATTTTGTTATTTTGTTTGGGTTGTTATGCTTTGATTTTAGTGATTCGTTATACGTGGGTATGTTTATGTGTAGCAAGTTAGGTTGCTGTTTTAAGTTTGAATTTTATTTATATGTGTAGTGTTAAAGGTTTTGGTGGTTGTTTTTGTGAGTTGTTAGATTCTCTTTAGTTACTTACCAGGCACTTGTGTTCGCATACTGCATTGTTGTGTGGGTTTGTAGGTTGCATTATACAGGTTTTCGAGGTTGCCAAATTTCCGTTCGTGATACACGTAGTTTGTTGAATTGCTACTATTTTCGTTAGTATTGGTCGTATAGGAGTTGAACTCCGTAAGTTGATTGGTTTTATATGATGTACGTGTAAATTACTACAATTGTAATTAAGGCACAGATTATTTCTGGCTGTGTTACACGAGAGGGTTGGTTTGTTTATTGTTGTAAGGATTTAGTTGGTGGTATTTCTATGTATTTGCATTTTGGATGCTTAACTTTTGGTATGTGTGTTGATTAGGGTTTAACTTGGGTGGTTTGGATTGTTATATTTGTTTGAGTTTTAGGTTTGCTTTGTTCGGTAGTTTGTAGGATTGGTTTGCTATAGGTTTTTAGGGATACCTGTGTGGTTTGGTGTGATATGTATCTGCTTTCCCAGATCGGTAGTTTGGGGTGTTTACTGATATATGTTGCGTTCAAGTTTTGGGTTACTTGAGGTTTCGAGGCTTTAGGGGTTAGTTGCCCCAACCAGGGGTATTTTCCTACTGTAACTTCAGGAATTTGGTGTGGTGGAGGGTTGATATAATATAGGAGTACTGCAAGGGGTAGTAGGCCTACTTGTAGGCTTTATAGGTAGTGTATTTGCCTGGATTTTGGATGGTTTGGGCTGCTACTAGGACACTTGTATATTGGTATAATTTTGCCTTTCCTGTGGAGGTTTGGGTTTCGGGTTGGAAACATAATAATGGAGTGTTTGCATTGCATATATAATATGGTTAGACGTTTGTTTTGATTTTTAGGTTTTTACTTGGGTAGAGACGGTGTATATGTTCGATATTTTGCTTGCGTTTTGTTGTCTGAATCCTTAGTTTTCATAGTGGGTTTGGTAAGTGGGTTACTCTGAATGTTTGGGTTTGTTTGGGTTAGGTTTTATGAACATTGTGAGTTCTTGTATTTTAATTTTAACTGCTAATTTACTTTTGGTTTAGGTTTGGGGATTTTACAGTGGGTTGCGTTTCATAGATGGTTTTGGATTTCCGGTTTTCGTTTGGTTTTATGATGCAGGCTACACGTTTTGCTGCGGGGTATGTTCGTTTATAGTTAAGATTTGTGTTTTTATGATTGGGAATTCTACACATAATGGTTACTTTGTAGGTTTCCCAGTTTATTTTTGTTTTGCGCCGACGTTCTCCGCTGTATGTTTGTTTTTATGTGGTTTTGATAAAGTTTGTTTAGTTATGTTTGCAGTTGCTTGCTTGTTGATAGGTTTGGAGTTGTAATAGACGTGTTATTCATTTCCGTTTCTGAGGTTGCGTTGTTGGCAGACAGTGTGTTGTTGTAGTTGTTGGGTTTGGTTTACTGGAAGTCTTTATGGTAATGTGTATATTGCTGTGTTTTTATTTATCAATACAAATGATAACAGTGGTGGTATCATGCAGTTGTGTACTACTAGTGAAGTGTGTTGTGTAATTGTGGTTTTACGGATTATAAATGAATGTAGTATTTGTAGAGTTTTGACTTTTGTAAATTTTGGGGTTTTGTAGTTTGGTGTAGCAGTAGTTTCTCCTTCATGGGTTTTTAAGGTTGTACTGTTGCGTGTTTGGTTTTATGGGTTTTTTCGGGATTTGAGGTTTTGGTATGTGCTGTAATGTCAAGTATTGTAGGCTTTGTTGGTGGGTTTAGTTCTAACTGGAATTTTTGGGGTGTTTCATGTTTAGGCGCTTTGTTTTGCTGTATCTTGTTGGTCTACTTGATTAACTTTGTGCCTATATTTGTTATTTTGTGGTAGAATGGTGATTTGTATTGTTGTGCATTTGGTTTGTGGGGGTTTGTGTTAGTAGATTGGTGTGTAGAGTTTGGGTTGTTCTATTTTGCGTTAGGATAAGTGAGCTTAGGCTGTTTTAATTCTATATTGGCAGTTGCTGTAGTTTGTACGAGTTTGGTGTGTTTACCATTGTGATTGATGGTAATGTTGTAAGGTGTGGAGTTATTGTTTTGCTTATTAGAGTTTGTATCTTTTATATCTCTGAGATCAGGTTTTCTGTGTGTTATATTATTAGATGTAATTTTGTTTGCTGGTGTTTTTGGTGTTGAGATTGTTTTTGTGTAAACTATTTTAAGGTTTGTGTTTGTTGTAAGATTTGTGTTTACCATAGGTTATTATACATGAAGGCTACTTAAAGTTAGGTATAAGGTGGTGGTTGGTTGTATATTCGATTACGTTAATCACCTTAGTTTGTAATAGTTTCATTTCAGTGTGTTTGTTTTTGATATTACTTGCACATTGTAGATTTGATTGTATCGGTGCTATAGAATGAGCTTAGACTGTTTGTTTAGGTGTGTTTTTACTATATAGTGGATTTTGGTAACTTTGTGTTTTGATGTTTTACTTTTGGTTTGGGATGTGTGTACGTTGTATGTTTAATGCATGTGGTTTGACATTGTGTTGTTATACAGATGGGTTTTATAGTAGGTGATTATTATTTGGGCTTTTATAGGATAACGTTTTAATGCTTTGCTTTTTATTTGCGATATATATTCGAGTACGCAGGTGCCGTGGGTTTTTAGTTTGGGTATTGTATTGTAGTTTCTGTTGTTATTATTTAGTTTGATTTAATTAGTTTCGTATTTAAGGGTTTGGTTTAGCATTTGATTGTTGTTTTGGTTCTTACTTTAAACGATCAACTTGCAATTGCTTTGTATTTTAGTTGTTATAGCTTATTTCGTTATTATGAGGTTTGGTTTGCTGATTTGGGTTTTGAGTGGTCTGAATTGTATTACGTTTACGTTAACTTAAAGATAAAGGTTTGTATTTTGCCGTTTTTATTGCGTATTTTCATAGTGTAGATTTGTAATATTGCGCATTATTGGTAGTTTAGATGTTGTTATTACTTTCGGGTGTGGTATATAGTTAAGGTAGTTGTGTTTTAATGTTGACATTTGAGTTGGGTTTACCTTGTGTGTTACGCTTATATTGTGTGTTTATTATAATTGTATTGTTGCACTTACGTTTTATTGTTGCCTTTGGATCTTTGTTGGTTTGGTTTGTTTTAATATGTTTGGGTAGTATTGCATATTTTGCTTTTTGGATATTATAGTAAGGTTGCGGGTTTTACAGATGTAGGAGTTAGAGCTTTTTTATTTAGTGTTTTGTGTGCTAAAATTGGTGATATAGTGTATATCGATGGTTGTATTACTTAGAGGGTAGGGTGTAATTGAAGAGTTTATTTAGTTTACAGTGTTGAATGATTCACTTTGTAGGTTTTGTAACCCATTTGTAATATAGTCGTTGCACGTACCTTTGGCGTATAATTGCTATTGCTCCCACGGTGTATGGCGTTTGTGTGTGTGGGTTTTGTGTGTCGTTATTGGTTTGCTTTGATTTGTTTGTTTCTACTTTAGGTTTGTTTTGATGCTTTATACTGTGATTCCATAATTGGATACAGTTATAACATCTTACGTTTCTGTAGGTGTTGGTTTTGTGTAGTATTTTGTGGGAGTGAGTGTTCACTTACGGTTTTTGTTTTCGGATTACTGTGGTTTTATTAACTACTCTGGGTGTTTGTTTTGTTTTGGTTTGGCTTTTGTAGGTTGTGCACGCTTGCGGGAGTTCTGCGTGGATTTGTTTATTTTGTATTGTATTCTTATTTTGTATTTGTGGGGTACTGCTTGATTTGGGTTTGGCTTAGGGAACTTAATTCGCTTTACTTGTGTGATTTGGGGGACGTAGCAGGTTAGTTTTAGTGTGTTGTGGATTTATTGATTTGAGTTCTTACATAGGTTGGCATTGGAATACATGATTTACGTTCGGATGGGTTTTCCTAGGTAGACTTTCTTTGGCAGATTCATTTACTGTAGGAGTTCCTTGTACGTCTAGAGGGCTTGAGTGGTTTAGGTTGGTTATGATCAGCCGTTTGTATAGATTAACAGATGGAGTTTATTTGGTTGGGTTGGTTTGCTGGGTTTGTTGCGGCAGTTTGCATTTTTGCATGTTGTATGTTTATTTGTTTGCAGATATTTTATTTTTGGGTTTACGCCGGCATTTTCGTAGGTTTTACTTTTACATGAATTGGTTAGGATTTAAATTTGTTGCTTTTGAGTGTTTGCGGATGTTGAGCGTTTTAGGTTTCCGTGTAGAGTTATTTATGGTCTCAGTATTATTTACTGCCAGGTAGGGGATTGTGTACTGCTTATAAGTAGCTGTGGTGTTAAGTATAGGTTTATGGGCTTCCATAACTGCAGGTTTCTCACCGTGTGTAGGGTTGATATAATATAGGAATAGGCCTACTAGGCTCTTATACTAGAGGTTTTTGGAGTATTTAATATAGGATTTAGGAGTTGGTACTGGTGGACGCAGTTTTAGGTTTTTAGAGATACTGCATGCATCCAATGGCTTTAGGGGAGGGTTTTCCGGTTTGTAGTAAAGGCACATGTTTGCGTTGCGCGTGTGATGGATGTATTGGCACACCTTCAGGTTTAATACTTTTGAGTTGTGGGAGAGGTTTGTTGGGTTGGCTGGTAGATTTTGACTTTTCCTAGTTGGGTTTTGCGTAGATTAAGTGGGCACTTAGGTTAGAGGTTTGTTTACGTGCATAGAACCTTCATACACGGTTGCTTTTTTGTGGGTTGAGGGTGGGTTGTAGACGAGGTTTGCTTGTTGCGATAGTTTAATTATAGTTGTGATTTGGATTGTTTAGCGTGCATTGGTTGTGCTTTGTAGAGGTTTACACATTGTGTTGGTTTTTTATAGGTAGGTTGTGGAAAGGTTCTTTATGTTTTGGTTTAATTGTGTCGTTTTACGCATATTATTTTGGAATATTGCTAGGTTGTCGTTTTGGGTTGTGCAGGTTTGTTCGCATTTTGTTTTGTGTTTTTAATAGTCTGTGAGTGTGTTGTTTGACGTTTTATAGTTTATCTTGCGGGACTTGAGGTTTTGTTGTTAGGTGTGTAGGGTATGGGTATTCTTAACTTGCACCTTTGGATTCTGAGACAAGCACGGATTGGCTGTTCGTTTAGTTGTTTAAGTTTGTGGGATGTGTTGTCTGCATGCGCACAAGTTACGATTTTGAATTTAAGAGTTGGGTTATTTTATTTCAAGTGCTCTAGTTTGGAGTTCCGTGGTGGGTTTTAGAGTTGTAATACTTGCTAGTTTTGGTTTTTTGTTTTTGTTTGTATTTCGACTGTGGAGTTTGAGTTTGTTTTTTTTGGGTTGATGTAGAGTTTTGTTTTTGTGGGTTTTGACAGAGAGTTATTTGTACTTTGCGGGGTTAATTATGTAGGTGTTTAGTTCGCGTTGGGTTTTTATTTTATATGTTTGCACAGTCGTTACGGTTTGGTTGGGTTTAACGTTAGAGAGTTTGGGGTTTGCTTTATATGTTACTGGTGATGGAGTGGGTTTTCGTTAGTAGGTTATGTTAGTGTTATGCGCTGGTTTGTTTAGTGATTTGTTTGTACTTACTAGTTTTGCATTTGAAGTTTGGGTTTGTGTGTGTATTGTTGTGTTTTTAAGTAGTAGGTTGTTTTCCAACGGTGTTGTTTGCTTTATAGTTTGTAGAATGCTGTATTGCGTGTAGTTATGTGGATTTATTGTTTGGATAGGTTTGTTTGATTGGGTTGTTGTGGGTGTAGCATGTTTAAATTTTGATTTGTTTTGTTGTATAACTTGTGGGTTTGCTAGGTGTTTTATACTTGCGCAGTGTTTGCTTGTGGTGGGTTTGGATTGTGTTATATTTGTGTGTTTTGGGTTTATTGTGATGTTATTTTGGGTTACTATGATGTATGGTGAGGAGAGTCGCTTACTTGTAGGTGTTTGTATGGGTTGTGGGTTAAGCTTTGGTTGGGAGTTTCTTGACGAGGGGATTTGTATAATGTTGTCTGGTTTGCTTTGGGTGGACATATAATGTAGGATGTTTTATTATGGTAGGTTTGTGTTTTATTATTGGTATTTGTAAATGTGCAAAGGTTGTGGGATTTTGAAGTTTTGATATATACTTGTTTGTAGGTATGTTGTGTAGATTAGTTGAAGATTGCTTGTGATTTGTTATTTTTGTTATGGTTGGAATGGTATAATGTTAGAATAAACTTTATGTAATACTGCAGCGTTATTGATAATTTAGATGTTGCTATTACTTGGATATGTTATGGTTAGTTATTTTGTTTAGTGTAGTTGGACTTAGAGTAAAGGTTCAGTGAATTTGTTGGTTTATATAGGATTTACGGTTTTATTCGCGTGAGTTGTGATATTATTATTAAAAGGAGGGTTTGTATTTTGTTTCGCGGTAGATATTAGTTAGGAGACTGTGTTTTAAAAGTTTGTGTTTTTGATGCATGTTGTTGTACATAGGTAGGCTGGATTTTCGTTTGTTGGGGTATAGCCACGTTTCCTTTTAAACATTGCGTTGTTTGCGCGGGTGTGGGGCGTTTTGTTTAGGTTTTCAGGTATAAGTTGTATTTGTTGTTATTTTGTGTTTGTGTTGTTAGTTGGTGCGGTTTTGTTTTGTGGTTACATTTATTTATAGTTGGGTTTTGTGAGATTTGTTATGTGGACAATGATTGTGTAGTTTTGTATTGCTAAGAGGTTGTTGGTTTGTTGTTGTTTATAAACTTAGTCTTGCAATTTATTTCTGTACGTTTGGTATATGGGTTATGGGTTTGTGCAGTCGTACTGGTTAACTTGCGCTCTGATTACTTTTATTTTGTTAAGTATTCCGCGAGGATTTGTTTTGTAGTGATCGCTTGTGCATGGGTTTGTGTGGATTTTACTGATAGTGGTTTGTGTTGCTTGCGTACAGGAGTTGTTTATGTTTGTTGTTAGTTTCGGTTTTGAGACTTAGAGTTGGTAATGTTATTGTGGAGATTGGTTTTATTTGTTACATTGGTTTGGTTTTGTGATTTTGCTTGTGCATTATGTGCATACTTGTTACGAGTTTAGGGGATTGTTTGTGTTTTATTATGTGACGTTAATTGGTAGGGTTGGAGGTAGCTTGTTGTTATTAGGAGTGTTTATATACTTACGTTGATGTTTTTGCTTTATTGTAGGTTAGAGTAGGTTATAATTTGTATAGGTAGTTGTTTAATTTTGTTTGTTTGCTGGGTTTTGTATTTAAGTTGGCGCAAGAGTTTAGGGTTTAGTGTAGGTTTGAGTTTTATTCTTGTAGCTTTTGGTTTAGGTTGTTTTCCGGTAGGTTGTGGGATTTTACTGTTGTGCTTTTTAGGTGGTGTAGTTTGTAGTGTTTAGGGTTTTGCTTTTGGTGCGTTAGTTGCATACAGATTTGTGTACTTTTTACGTTGCATCTTAGATAAGGTTTACTGTTTATTATAGATTCTAGTGGTTGGGTTTGATGTTTGTAGGTTTGTTTGTATAGTAT
>JASAOA010001371.1:0-14957 GCA_030849815.1 Vickermania spadyakhi | reverse complement strand
TTTAGGGGTATATTGCATGTTTCCTTTTGTGTACGACGGATAAGGTGTATTTCGTTGCTAAGGGTGCCTTTTAGGTGTTTATTTATGTTTTAGAAGTTTGTTGTTTTATTGGTGGGTTATAATTATAGAGGGTTTGAGTTATGAGGTTTAGAGTGCTCGAGGTGGGTTCATTTTATTTTATTTTACCTACAAGTTTGTAGATTACCTTGTGCATGTTAGATGGGTGCATTGCGTAGGTGGACTGCTATATTGTGTAAGTATGATGAACTGGTGGGATAGGTTTTGTTTGATTTATATTTACGAGTTATAATTGGTAATTTGTGTATTTGTGTTTGCAGAGTTTTATGTTGTATTTGCAGTATTTGAATACTTATGTTTTTGGGGATTCTTATTTACCTTGTGGATGTTATGTTTTGCTTGTATGACGTGGAGGTTGGGTGGGTTTGTTTATGCGTGTGTTTTCATGTTTGTTTCGTGGATTGGTTATGCAGTACTATTTATTTGCATAGTTCCACGGGTTTTGCAATTTTCGGTTGCGGTGTTGTTTATATTTTATATTGATAGTTAGTGACTTATATGGTATCTTTAAAGTTATATTTGTAGCTCGAGATGTTTGTTGTAGGTGGTTGGGCAGTTTGTTACAGTGGGTATTTATTATGTTTTGCACTTGGAGGTTTAGGGTTTTTACTTGTGTTGTTATGTTGGTGGTTTTTGTAGGCGTAGGGTTGTGTACGTATATGTGTTTTTATGGTTAGTTTATGTTGGTTATGGTGTTACAATATTGTATATTGGTTTACGCGTTGCTTTTGCTTTGATGTTGGTACTTGTTCAGGTGTTGGATTTTATGTAATGGGTATAGTGTTTTGGGGTTTTTATTTTAGTGTTGCTGACAGCTTGTTGGATACTACGAGTTTATGCTTAAAGTATTGTGTATATTTAATTTGTATCATTTATTGTAATACTAAGTTCTTATAATCCAATGTTTTGTGTTATTACTTATATATAATTGAATTTATGCTAGTTGTTTATTTAGTATTTAAGTTGTGGATTTGCTAGGGTTTTGGATTTTCGTTACGTTGGGATTTTGTTGTTTTGTGCGGGCGTTTATTTGGGTTGTTTGTTAATCCTGGATGTTGTTTTCGCGGGTTGATTGCTCTTATTGTGGATTATTTCTGCAAATATGTAACTTCGTTAAACATTTAGTGTAAGATTTTGTTTGTATAGGTTTGTTGTTTGCATATACACAGCTAGTTGCTTGCTGTTATGCTTTGTGGGGATGTGAATCTGTGGTTGTTTTGTTGGTTATCCTTATTTGGTGAGTTGTGTTTTCACGGTTATGTTTGGATTTTTGAGTTACGGTGCGAGGTTGTTTTACTTTGCTTTGGCTAATTGTTCATGCAATTACCTTAGGGTACATTTGTATGGATTATCTGGGTTTACCATTTGTGGAGGTTTGCTGATTATTGTTACATCTGTGTAGGGTTTTGTTACTGCGGATAGTGCTTTTGGACTGTTTATGTTTAGGGTTGATTGGGGGTTTGGATGTTGCACCTGCGGTTTACTGGTGGTCTGAGGGGTTGATATAATATAGTGGTTTTGCGATAGGTTTACTGAGTTCGCTGGGATACTGAGGGTTTAGGGTTGTGCATTAGATTTTGTGGTTTTGAGCAAGCAGTAACAGCGGGTTGGACTGGACTTGCACAGATATTTGCTTGGCATCAGACACTATTGCGGGATTGCTTACGAGGTTAGGCATGGGTTTCCTGTGGAGTGCCAAGTTGTTAGGGTAGTTTTGTGTTTTGAGATTGGTTTGTTGATGGTGTCTTTTCGTGATGTTTTTTGCATTTGCGTTGGGTTTAGGTGTTGTTGTGTGGTTTTTGGGTATGTGCTTTTGGTTGGCGATTTTTAAGATATAGTTTTTGGAATGCAGGTACAATGCTTATAGTTGCTGATGTTTATGGTGCTTCGTGGGTTTTGGTGGGTTTAGGTTTTTGTTTTGGGGTTTACTGTTTTACTTTACGTATAATTTGTATTTGTATGATGGGTTTGGAGTTATGATTAAGGGATGCAAGTTTTTGCCGTTTGTGGAAGGGTTTAGGATTTAGATTTAATTTTGTTTTAGGAGCTTGTTTGGCGTTTGTATAGTGGACGAGGGTTCGCAAGTTATACTTTGAGCGGGTTTTGTTTGATTGTATATAATTAGATGTGTGGTGTTGTAGGGGTATTTTAGTTGCCTTCGTTTATTTGCTTTTGAGAATGCTGTGTTATTTAGATTTTGTGTGGGTTTTGAGTTGTGGTTGTTTATGTTTCTATATTTGTATAAGGGTGTTTTTTATTGTGGTTTAGGTTTTGTAAAGGTTGTTATTTTTAGCTTTTGGTGATTATAGTTACTGGAGGTTTACGTTAGACGTGTTTTTTTATATACAGGTTGCAAGTTTTCGTTTTGTTGGTACCTGAGGTTGGGGTTTGGGATTTTGTAGGTTTTAGAGGGGAAGTACTGTATACTGTGTTACGTTTATTGTAGACTTGCTGGATTTTGTGTTGTGTTTCCATTGGTAGGTTTGTTTATAGATTGTGGTACACTTTCCCTTTTACGATAAGGATTTGCACTACTTACTCAATAGCTTGTGTTTGGGTTGCTTGGTTTTGCTTCTGGGTTTTAGGTTTATGTAGCTCTGTTTTGGGTATTTACTGTTATGAGGGTTGCTTGGTTACATTCTATAAGTGTGGAAATCCAAACACTTGTGTTTACTATTTACGTTTTGTTTCGGAGATTAGGCTCCGGGTATTCGAGTTATAGCTATTTTAATATTTATTTTGTGGATTGATATTTTAGTTAGGGTTACAAGTATATCTATTTGTTTCAATTTATTTACCGAAGTACTTTCCTTTTGTGGGTTTGTGTACGTTTAATTATTGGGAAAGTTGCATTTGTTGGTAACACCAGAGTTACTTACATTTTCAGCGGTACGTAGGTTTGTTGTTGTAGTTGGTAGCTTGGATGTTTAGTTGGTTTGGTTTTGGTAATTTTCCTATTTTGAAGTTTGGGTTTTGCCTGATTGTAGGTTGGCTACATCTTTGTTGGGTTGTTGTGTAAGGTGATTTGAGGGAGTTTGTTTAACACGCATAAACAGATAATTATGTGTGCGGTGCATTTTTGTTTTAGGTTGTTTGTTTTGATGGGTGTGTAGGTTGAATATTTGTATTTACGGTTTATGCTTTGATTTGCAGTTTATTTGCTTGCTTGTATGTGAGGTTTCTTGTGTTTCTTTGAGTTACATATCGTTTATGGTATGTTGCCTAGATATTATATTTGTGTAGGGTGGTACCGCTGTACGTTTTGAGGTTTGGTTGTGGTTACTGGTTTGGTTGGAGTTGTGTTATTTGTGTTGTTTTGTATTTGTTGTTACATGTGTTTTTGAAGGTGTGGTTTTGCATGTGATATTTGTTTGTTGTGTAGGCGTTTGTTGTGGTTAGAGGAGTTGGTTTTGTAGGGATTAGTACTTGTTTGCTTGATTTGTTGTAGTTATGGCTGTTATTGTTGGAGTGCTAGTGTTCGATGCTTATAAAATATTGCGCATGTTTCAGTTTGTTTTGACTTTAACTGGTTTTATAGGTTGTGATTTGGTTTAGATTTGTTATGCTTTATGATTTTGGTTTGTATGATTATTTGGGCGTTTGGGTGGCGCTTGTGTTTTGGGTTTATGTGCACAACTTGCTATTTGATTGTTGACGGTTTCTTTTAGAGGGAGCCCATTATGCTAACGTGTATAGTTACTGTGTGAAGCTTGCATCCGCTGAGAGGATTGTAACGTAGCATGAGTTGTTTATGTGCATTTTGTTGTATTCGGTCAGAGTGGGTTTTGAGTTTGGTTGGGTTTTGGTAATTTACTGTTTTGATTACGAGGGATCACTTACAAATTAGTTATTAATGTAGGTTTACTGCTTCTACAAGGTGTGTATATGTTGTTAATTAATTGTGAGACTTATAATATTTACATTGGTGGTTGGATGTGCTTGTTTTACATTTAAACTTATTTTATAAATTGTAATATTAACCGCTACGATGAATTTGAGTTTTCGATATTATTACTTGGTGATGGTCGTGTATTTAATTGGTATGCTTTGTGTGTTGTTGTTTGTTTTTTTAATTTGGGTTGTTTGGTGTGTACGGTTTAACTTAGTTGTTTTGTTTTAGTTGTGTTTACTTGTTACTTCGAGGGTAGGTTGTTTGTGCTTTGTTAATGTGTAGGTGCGTGAGTAGTTGTGTGGGATTTCGGAGTGTTATTGGTAGGACCGTTGCTTTGTGAGTTTCGGTAATCTTTTATTTAATGGTTCTGTATTTGTTTGTATATTAGTCGGTGTATTTGTTTGTAGTTTAATACTTTTGCGTAGGTTTGTTGGTGTGATAGTTTTTGTCATTTGTATAATTATTTGTTTACAGGTACGTAGTTTATATAGTTGGGAACGTTACGTATAGGTTTCTTAAGTGGGTTTGCTGTAGTATTCAACTATGTTTTACCTGGTTTGTGATTGCAGTTAGGTTTTTGTGGGTTTTGGCTATATTCTATTTTCTTTGTTGGGTTTTGTGGGTATATTATAATGTGATTTCCTGTGGGTTTGGGACGGGTTAGTTGTTTTGTTTTGTTTTACGTGTTTGTTACACCTTAGAGTTATGCTGGTGGGTTTTGTTGGTTTTGGTGTGGGGCTTGTTTGATTGCATACTTTAGGTTTTGGTTTTGCTTGCGTTAGGTTTTAGTTTGCTACTGTGCAGATTTTCCGTTTACGGGAGTTGGTTGTTTATCTTTAGATAATGGTTCTGGGTTAGGTTGCTGATGTGGGTATTTTTGTTGGTTTGACGTTGTTTTATGGGTTGGTGAGTAGTTGCGTTTTTTGTAGTTTTGATAATTGTTAGAATGTGTGTATTTTTCAATCTTTTTGTTTACGTGTTTGTGGTAGAATCTAGGTTGCCGATTTTTACGTGTGAGGGTTTACACTTTTGTGATTCCCATAATTTAAGTTATTCATGGAATTTGTCAAGTTTTATTTCCCTTGTAAGGTTTTGTAATTTAGATTTTCTGGGATTCCTTTATTTGATTTAGAGTGTTGTGGTTTTAATTGTGTGGGCAGCCTGGGTGATTGCCTGGGAACTGCAGGTTTTTGGGTCTGTTAAGGGTTGATATAATATAGTAGAAATACCGGTTTTTAGGTTTTTGCGGGATTTTGCAGTTTCCTGCTGTTGTAGATGCCTGAATTTGGGCGTTTTAAGTGCTTTGGTATGCTAGTTTTTGGTTTCCTGAGGTCTTGGTGCCTGTTAGTGTGCTTACTGGTAGGTTTCTTGGCTACTATGGTTTAAGGAGCCGAGTACGGACACTGGAGCCATGTGAGTTTGATTCTCGTGGGTTTATGTATGGTGATGCTTGATTGTGTTGTCTTGTGTACTTTATATTTGAGTGTGACTAGATTTGCGAGGTTTTGGTGTTGAATTGTGTAGGTGCAGATGTTGCAATTGCACATGTTTGGATTGCTTTTAGGGTGGCAGGAGGACTCAGTATGGGTTAATAGATTTTAATACTGTGTATACGTATTGTTGGTTGCATTTTGAGAGTGTTTGTAGCTTGTAGGGTTGCTTTGGGTTGGGTTGCGGGTTTGTTTTGCTTGGGGTTTGTATATTTATACTTGTTACGTAGGTGTTTGTTATAACTTTGGATTAGTTGTGGGATTAGGTTAGTTCAATTTATTTAGTTTATTTATTAGTATTAGTTATTTAATTGTGAACATTGATTGTTTCTCCTACGTTGCTATTTTGAAGATTGAATTTGTTACACGGCTGTTAAGGTGGTTCAGTTAGTTGCAGGTTTGTTGGGTTTGTAAGTGTTACAGTTTGCTTTGGTTGGGTATTTCAGCATGTGGGGCAGGTGGGTTGCTTTCTCAAAGGTTTATTGACACTTCTGTTTTACTTGTTATTTTTAGCGGAGTATTTTGTATTTGGTTAAGGGTTTGTGCTGCAGGTGTAGGATGTGTAGTTTAGAAGTTTTAGATTTTAGAGTATTTATAGTTTATGGTATGTTGTGGATAGGTTCCAGTGATAAGTTTTTGGGCTTTGGATAGGTTTGATGTTTTCATAGGTGGGGTTGTTATATTATTTACGTTTGGGATAGGTTCATACTGTAGACAATTTGTTTGCGGAGTTTGTAGCTGGTTATAAAGTAAATTGTAGTTTAGGTTTAGGTTAGATTTGGAGTTTGGTGTTTTAATGTTATATTTTACTTGTTTTGGTACTCAATTTATATGTTAGCTTAATATGTTTTTAAATAGTAGTTTTAGGTGTTTTGAGTTTCTAGAGGTTTGTTTGTCATAGTAGATTTCAAGGTGCATTTAGTGGTATTTGTAATATTTTATTATTATTTCTTTTTGGTTTTTGCGTTATTACTTAGAGTTGTGTGGTTGTAGTTTATGTATGTTTTTAGATTTGGGGTTTAAACACTATACCAGGTAGGGGTTTCCTTAGGATGTGGAGTTGGGTTTGTTTTTGTTATAGGTATTCTGCATTTTTCTTTTCTTTAATTGTGCGTTTACGTTTATGTGTTTGATGTATGTGTTGTATAATTTGTTATGTATGGTGTGGCTACTAAGAGGTGTAGTTAGGTTGGCGGGTTTATAGAGGTGTGTTTAATATTGTTTACAATAAGGTTTACATATACATAGGTTTGAGGGTGGGCTTTATAGTGTGGGTTTATTGGATGTTGTTGTGTTTTGGGTTGTATTGGTATGCCGCAGATGTGGTGTTTGGTTACGCAATTTGGGATTGATGTTATTTTTGCGTTTATTTTGTGTTTGTATGATTGTTTGTGGCATGGGCTGCACATTGGGGTTGCCGTGTAGATTTGTGGGTTTGTGTGCTTTGTTTTGTGTTTAACTTTTATTGGTGTGTAAAGTGATCATATTTGGATTCCTTTGACGTGTGTTTGCATCTGTGTGGGTTTGTGGTAGTTTGCTTAGTAGGTTTGGAAATTGTTTCCATTTATTGTGTTTATAGAGAGTTTGCTGACTTTGTTTATGTTTGTGTGTGATTCGCTAGGTTTAGAGCTTCGTGTACTTCTAGGTTGTGTTAATTCTGATGATGTTGTTTATTTGTCTGGTAGTTTTGCTTTTACTTTCACTTCCCGAGTAGGTTTGCTTTGTGGATTTACTAGAATTGTTATATTTGTTTGTTTTGATTTGTGTTAGATTATTATTACATTGAGTGGTGATTTGCGTTATTTATATTTGGTGTGTGATAGTTGACGTAGTCGAGACAGCTGGTGTTTTGTATAGGTTTGTAGTGAACTTTTATGTAGCCCGAGGACATTCTTTAAAAGTGTAGTTAATTTGTTGTTACTTGTTAACAAGGTTTGGTTTGCCGTGTGTTGTTTATTTGGGTAGATTGTTGCAGAGTTGTTGGCTTAAGCGATTTTCTTGTATGATTAGTGCTTTTATGTTGTTGCTTAAGTTTGTATAGGTGTTTCTGATTACTTTTGGTTCGTAGCTTTGTGACTGCATGTTTACCTGTGTATAAGGTTCATAGTTTGCGTAGCTTTTGGGTTGCAGTATAAGTGTATTGTGTAAGCATTGATGTTTTCAGGTATTTGTGTTTGATTTAGGTTTAGTATTAATTTGTAGTTGTGTTGTTTGGCATGTGGTTTTGTTGTTTGCTTACTTGTAAATTTTATGTTTTATTAGGGTTAGTTAATTGCATTGTAGTGTGGTTTGTGAGGTTGTTTGTAACTCATAATTTGGGTGTAGTTACGGTTCGTTACCTATTTGCTAAATGTGGTTACGATGTGTTCGATATTATTTCTGATTGTTTCGTTTAGATTTGCCTGTTCAGGTTGGGTAAAGTCGTTTAGTTATTTGAATTATACATATTTTGCTTTGGGCAGGTGTAGTTGTCACTGTGAGCTTTGATTGTGTTACGGTGTATGTTTGTAGTTTCGGTTTGTAGGTGTAGGGTTTTACGTATTAACTTTGTTTGAGGATTGCTCGGGTTTGTATTGGATTGTATGCTTGTACCTGTAGGTTTGTATATTGGTTTGATAGAAGTTCTTACACTTCTAATTTACATGTTAGGTTTGAGGTGGTTTTGATAGTTGTAGATTTGGAGTGGGGTTCATTGTTTGGGTAGTGTAGTTTGGTTTGTCCTTTCTGTTTAGATTGCTGTTTTATGGATGTTGCTTTGGAGTTGCGTTGTTGTACTCTAATGAAATGGAGATATGTTGGTATCGTTGCTAGACATAGTTGTGTTTCTTTGTTAGTTGTGTTAGTTGTGCCTGTTCTTGCTTTCTTGTGTGTAGGTTTCTATAATACTTTATGTGTTATGGGTATTCGATTATTACTAATTTGTAGTTTTACATTGTTTTTTGGGTTTGTTTCCGGTTTATGAGTTATGGTTTTGGATAAGTATTGTTGTTAAGGTTTGGCGGTATGTTAGTGTTGCCATAGCATGTTTACTTACTTTTAGGTGTTTGTATTTGTAGAGGTGGTTTGTGCAGTTTCTATTTTATTATAAGTTTGATTGTGGTATAGTTGTGGTTGCGTTTAGGGCTGTATAGATTTGGGTTTCCTGTGGTTTTTGTTGGTACAGGTGGTGGTAGGTTTTGGTTTTAGCTTTTGGAATTTGCATTTTGGCTTACTTGTAAGGTTTTGTGTAGTTAGGGGTTGCGCCTGTTTTGTCTGACGTTTTATAAGGGTTTCGATGTTGTAGATGTTTTGTGGCTTGTTATGAAAGTTTGTGATTTTCACAGGTTTAGTTGGTGTAGGTAAGACGTAGTATTATGGTTTCAGGGATGTAACTGCAGGTTTTAGTTGTGGTGGAGGGTTGATATAATATAGGTAGTTTCGGGTTTACCATATTTCATAGGGTTTTGGGTTTTGTGGAACTTGCGTGTTTTTGGGTATTTTCCAGGGGTTTACTGGAGGTTTCCACTAGGGGTGGCGTACACTTTGGGTTTAAGTACTGTATTTGCTGTTATTTTAGGGTAGGGTTTTGGGCTTTGGAGTTGGTTTTTTATGAGTAAGGGGTGTGGCTATTTTACGATTGCCGATACCTGCAGGTTTTTGATGGTATGGAGGGTTGATATAATATAATAGGTTTGGGCGTATAGTAAGGGTTTTCGTGTAGGTTCTAGATTTCGGGGTTTTAGGATTGTTTTTGTTGCAACCTAAACGTGTATTTTGTTACACGTACGGGTATATGGAGTTTGTTGTTGCAGGTTTGGTCTGGAGTTTGGATTAGTTGTGGGTTGTACGCTTAGTTTTGCATGGGTTAGATTGCGAGCTTTGATTCTAGAGTTTGTAGGAGTGTGTTTGTGGTGTGCATTGTTGTGGGTTGAGTTTTAGGGAGGTTGCTGTTGGGTTTGGTTGTTTATGGACGAGTTGTGTTAGACGAGTTTTAAGATTTTATATGGACTTTGAGTGGTTTGCTATAATGGTGAGGTTTATGCAAGGCTTTGTGAACGTGCAGTTTAGGTTTGTGGAATTTAGAGATAGGTGTGGGTGTTTCCAATTTACTTTTGCCAGTGACATGGGTATTTTGTTTGTTCGGGTTGTGGTTGTGACATTAGGGTTTGTATGTGTATTGTAGAGTTTGTTGTAAGTTTATTTTAGTCGACGTTTTGAGCCCGCTACTACATGTATAGGTTTGTGTTACGTGATGAGTTTGCTATAATTGGGGTTGTCCTATTAGGTTATATGCAGCCACAGATACCTGCAACGAGTTGGTTGAACACAAGGTTGGCGTAGGTATTGGTGTTTTCTTGTGGAACTTGTGTAGTTTGTATTGGTATATGTTATGTTTTGCAGGAGAGTTGGTTAACTTGGGTTTCCGATTTGTTTGGTTAAATATATGGTGTATTAGTTGTTTGTTAGACTTCTTTTCGAACTGTGGAGTACGTAGGTGTAGATGGCTTCCGTTATATTGCTGGATATAGTAGAGTTTTATTGTTGTCGGGGGTTTAAGTTGTTACGTTTGCGTTTGTGTTTTGTTTTGTTTTAATGTTGGATTTGGTAGTTACTGGATTTTCAGGATTTTATATTGTGTTGTTTGTGTTGTTTCTTGAAGTTGCATGGATTGGTTGGTTTAAAGAGTAGTTAGATTGGTTGTGGTAATATGTGTGAAGTCTGAGTAGGTTAGTTATTGTATAGGTACTAATTCAAGGTTTTGATACTCGTGTTGTGCTTGACAAAGGTAGTTTGTACGTTAATTTGTAGATTTGTATTTTGGGTATTTGCTATGGGTTTGTTTTATTTTATTGTAGGTGTGCTGGGAGGTGTTCCTGGGGTGTTTATTTTACGGTTGGTACTGGAATTTGATTACCAGGTTTGTTTTGTATGTGGTGTACTTACGTAGGTTTTAATTGTTGCATATATAAATTGGTTACACTTCTTTTTTTGTTTGTTTTGAGGGTTGTTATTGCTTGGGTTTTATAGTTAGATTGTGAGGGTTTGTGTTAGGAGTTGTAGTTGCCTTTACATCTTCGCTGGGGTAGGGGTCGTCTAGTTGCGTTGCGGATTTGATTTGGAGGGTAGGTGTTTTGAATATCTTCTAAAATGTTATGTTGTGTAGGTTTTTATTGTTCATTTAAATGGTGTAATGCTAGGTTACAGGTATGTTTGATGGGTGTTTTGTAATGAGGTTTACATTTGGGATTTATAGATGGTATGTTGTTTGTTTATTTGCTTATAGGTTTTTGAGGTTTAGTTACGATTGTGCTTTTTGGTTATATGTTTTAAAGTTATGTTACCGTTTACTTTTGGTAGGGGTGTAGGGTTGTATGATTTTCTATTCGTGGTGAGAGTAGGTACTGATGTTACTGTATTTTAGTGCCGTGAGGGGTTATACTTTTTATTGTTCCCTTTATATTAGTTTTGTGATTTGCTGTTATGCAGATTTCGTTTGTTTGTTGTTATTTGTTACATATTGAGGGTTTATTATTTTACTTGAGTATTAGCAGCAGGTTACTTGGCGTTGGAGATCATGTATGTACGTTGTTTTAAATTGAGTTTTATTGTAATATTAGCGTATAGCATGTATGGTTTTGTTATTACTTGCATTGATTTATAGTATGTTAACGTATAGATTTATCTGGTTACTGGTGTTTTATAGTTTGTTGGTTTTAAAGCTGTTAGGATAGGTTTTAAGTTGTTTAGGCGGTATTAGAGTTTCACTGGTTAGTTACGTTGTCGTGTAAGTTTGTACTTATGTTGTTGTTTGGTGTATACTTAGCGTTTGTAGGTGTTATGCATTTTAGATTTTGCTTGTAGGGTCATGTAGTTGTTTTTCGGGGTTGTTAGTTTTGTGTGCTTGGTTGGGGTTTGTACTTTCTATATGCATATTTGATAGTTTGCTTTGGATGTATTTACGTTTCTTTTGGCTACTTTGTTTGCTAGTTGGTAATTTGTGGTTTTTATAGTCTCGTGGTTTCGTGTATTGGTTGCATATGTTGCATGCAGCGCTTTAGTTTGGGTTTGGGAAGGTTGCATGTTTGCACTACGTTTCCGTGAGTTGTTGCTAGGGGTTGAATGTAATTGTTTGTTTTTTAGTAAAGGTTGTGTTTTGTTTGTATTAGAGGAATTTTATTTGTTTTGTGTACTGCGTTTGTTTTACTATAATGGTTGTAATATTAATTGTATTTATTATGTTATGTGTTATTTTATTAAGTTGGTTGTATAGGTGTGTTAGATTAAGCTTTTATTAGATACTTATATGTTGTAATACCAATGCTTATTTTTTGCGTTAGAATTTTATTATTACTTTATAGTTGTGTGATTCGTTATTTGTTATACGTTACGCTTTCGATAATGAGTTTGCTTGTGGATTTTGTTTTCTGTTGATTTTGTATTTGCCATTTCTTTGGATTGTTATTTCGTATTAAATTTAAGGATTTAGATTTTATTTTGATTGTTTTGGGTTGGCCACGTTATTTGATTTGGTGATTCAAGTAGTGTTGGTAGGCTGGCGGCGTTTATTTTTATGTTGTTGATCGGCTGTAACAGTTTAGAAGGATGTTAGATTTGGTACTGCTTAGTGAAGCGTTTGGTTTATAGGTTGGTTACATATGTTGCGTTTAATTAGGTTTGGATTTGTTAGGTATGCAGTTTAGCTTAATAGGTACTTACGATTTGCTTATGATACGATTTTGTAGGATTTAATTTTTGTCGAGATTTTGTGATAACGTTTGTATTTGGGTCTCGTGTTTAGGTTTGATTTACAATATTTGCATTGTTTTTGTTTACGGGTGCTTTACGTAAATAGTGTTTATAGGTTTGCATATTTGTATGTTTGCTGTAGATTTAATGTTTAGCTTGTTATTGCTTTTGTTTTCGTTATATTGTTTATGCTGGTTGATGAGGTTAGTTGTTCGATAGATTTGTTTTGTTAATGTTTAGTATTGTAGAGGTTTTTGGTATTTGCTTTATGAAAGCGACTATGTTTATGTCGTGGATATTGGTGGATTTATGCCTGAGTTTGCTCTGTTGCTGGTATTGGCATGCTTGTTATGAGGGTCCAGGGTTTGTTGCAACCTTATTGTAATACGAGTTCTGAGGGTTCCGTATATTTTAGGTTTTTCGGGTTGGAAATTGCGGTGATTTTCCGTTACCTGCAGGTTTTGCGGGTGGTTAGGGGTTGATATAATATAGATACTGTGGGCTTGGAGGGCATTTTGCGCTGCCTTTTTGGGGTAGGTTTGGTATAGTTGCTGAGATTAAGTGGTTTTTGGTGTTATTTTATGGTTTTAATAATATAGGTTGCAGCTGCTACTTCTGTGGTCAAATAAGTTGGCAATAGGTGTTTTGCTGTCACATAAGGGTGTTCTTTCCTTTGTGCTTTTGTGTGTGGATATAGGTTTTGCGTTTTAGGTTGTTGGATTGTATTTGTTTTGGTTAAGTACAAGTTGTGGAATTTTGGGATGTACGCTGAAGAGTTGTGGTTTGCTTTGATAGAGGGTGTGGGTGTTATATGTAGGTTGTAGGTGCTACCCTACAGGGTGTATGATTGTAGGTCTTTACGGTTGCTTAAGTTTGTATTTGTTGTGGTTATGATTTGTTTGTTTTTGGAGTTTGCAGGTATAGATTTCTCAATTTAGGTTTTTGGATGTTGGTATATTACATAAGCATTTGCTCGTGGGATTTGGTGTGAATACATAAGATGTAGTTGGTAGGTTGTGCGATATTACAGGTTGGACTGTATGTTTTTAGTTTTTCCTGAAGGTTGCTCTTTATTATGTGAGTTTTGTGTATTTTGCTTTTGCTGTATTTGCTTTGTTTGAAATGTTTGTTTTAAATTGTGTTAGCTTGTTAATTTATATGTGTGGAGGGTGTTGTTTTGGGCACATACTTTCGCTTTTGCTGAAGGTTTAAATTGCTTATAGGTAGAGGTTATGTGAGTTGTGGTACAAAATTCTAGGTATCGTGTTGATATGGTTTGTTTAGTTATTTTGTATTTGCGTTGTTGTAGGGGTTTTGTTATACGGGTTGGGCGCATGCTAGCTGTTTTGTAGGCAGAGTTTTTGGGTAATTCCGTGTACTGCTGTTTTGTGGGAGTTGGGTTTATATTTATGGGCATACCTTCTGGGTTTCTTGGGGTTTACGTGTATATTTAGTTAAGCTAATGAGCATTGCATAGCTTTACGTCTTTATTTGTATTTAGGTTGTGGTTTTGGATTTGTTTGGGTTTGTGATTTTGTTTGCGGTTATACTTGCGTTGTTTGCTGAATGTGGTTTTGAGGGAACTGTAGGGGTTAGGTTTGATGTTACAGATTTGTAGTTTGTGTTGGTAATGTATTGCTTGCTCTGGGTATTTTGTTTGGTATGGATGTGGGTATGGAGGGTAGTTGCCTTTGGGAGTATTGTTATGTTTTACTTTGATGTTTGATGTCGTTGTTAGTACTTGGGGTTAGTTGTACTGCCTGTAGTTGGGTTTGTTTATAGTTGATTTACAAGTAGGTTCTTATTAGCTGATTTTCCGAGTGAGTTTACTATATTTATAAGGTTTGTACTTTTAGTTTGTATTTTGCAGATTGTGCAGCTTGTGTTTTTGTAGGATTTTAAATGCAGCATTGATTTGTAGGACTTTTGAGTTTACTTTGGACTTATTGTGGGATATTTACTTGCCCTTTTTGGCAGGATGGTATTTGTTATATTATTAAGAATTATTCTGAGTTGTGTTAGCCTGCGTTGTGTATAAACTTTAGTTGTGAGGTTTGTAATTTTATAGTTTATTTAGATAGATACGCACTTTCAATGTATATAGCTGATAGATTTGTAGTTTTGTAATATTTACGTACAGTACTTTATGTTATTACATCATTGGTACTTGCCGTGATTTTGTTTGTTTGCATTTGTTGTTTATGCTAATTTTAATGTTATACCGTAAGGTTTGTTTTGTAGTGGTTAATTTTGCGGGTATGTATTGCTGTAAAGGTTGTACTTTGTGGTTTGTTTTAATGTGTGTTTTTATAGTTGCAGAGTAGAGGGTGGGTTTGCGATAGTTGTGTTTGTGTTTGGATAGGTTTGTTTACTCGTACGTGCGATAATTTGTAGTTGTTTGTTTAAACCTTTATTTATGGATCTTGTGTGTTTGGATTTCTGGTTGCTTGTTTATTGTTTGTTTTAAGTTTTTAGGTTGTGCTGTATATTATGGTTTCCTATATGTTAGAGTGTAATAGTTTAGATGTATTCGTGCGCACCAAGTTATTACTTTAGATTTGGTATGTTATTTTGGTTACTTTACTTGGTAAATGGTAGGTTTAGGGATGTTGGTTATATAACGTATTTTTGTATTTAGATTTTAGTGATTTGTTGGTTTAGGGGTATATTGCATGTTTCCTTTTGTGTACGACGGATAAGGTGTATTTCGTTGCTAAGGGTGCCTTTTAGGTGTTTATTTATGTTTTAGAAGTTTGTTGTTTTATTGGTGG
>JASAOA010001370.1:0-14956 GCA_030849815.1 Vickermania spadyakhi | reverse complement strand
ACTTTGTTTACATTACTTTAAATTTGCTTATTTTTGGTTTCTTTGGTTTTGGGAGTTAATAAATACAATGGATTATTTTGTTGTTTTGCGGTTCGGGTACTTGGTTTATTGGTGTGTGGTGTTAATACAGTTGTTTGGATCGCGGGTAAGGGTTTGTATAATAATATAGTATAGTTGGTTGTGTATTTAGTCGTTGTAGGTTGTGAACTTTAAGTTTATATTTGTTGGCTTGATTTGTGGGGTTGTTTTTTTGACTTGTGTTTTGTGGTAGTTTCGACGCCTTTTACGACATTTGTAGGTTGGTAGGATAGTTTTGACAATTTGATTACTTTGTTGGATTGTGTTTTAGAGGTTTTGGTCGACATGTTGTATTGGTTTGATTGGTTTTAGTTTACTTAATTTGGGTAGGTAGTGTAGTTTGTATTTTGCTTGTATTGCATTGGATTTGTTTTCTTTATTTTGGATAACGTGTCTTGTGTTTTTAACTACGATCTTTGTTTGTTGTGGTTGTATTTGGATTTAGTACTTTTAGATTTAATAACATGTGGATTTTTACTTTATGTTAAACGTTGTTGTTTTATGTTTGGTTTTAAGTTTGTGGGTTTAGGTATAGTTAGGTTAGGGTGTGTGTAGGGTTTGGGTTTTTAGTAGGTATTGTGATGGCGAGTGTTGTGGGTTTATTTATTTATGGTGTTATGATGAGGTGTCCTGTAGCTTGTGATTTGCGTGCGTTTTAGCGACTAAAGGCTCACGCGATTTGTTAATATAGGAGGGTGTTGGTTTACATGAACTTTTATTAGTGTTTACCTACTTTTGTAAATAGTGGGCTTACATGACGCAGAGCTTTAGAATTTTATACTTAAATATTGTTTCGGGGCGCTGGGTTGGGTTTGTTCTTGTTGATTATATTATTTGTAAAGATTTGCTGTAGGTTTGGGCGTTGGTGTTTGTTTTGGTAGAGGTACTTTATATGCACTTTGGTGGGGTTTTAATTATATGTTTGTTAGTAGTGTTGTAGTTGGTGTGTTTACATTAGTTGCTGCACTGTAGTTTTATGGTTGCCTAGTACCATGTTTGGGGCATGCGGAAATTTGGCATTACTTGTTTTATGTTTGTTGATGTGTATAAGTGGAACAGTGTCATACAGGACTTACACTGTTTCAATAGTTTGTTGCTATGAGTTGTTGGGTTTCAAGATGTGTTAGTTTAGGGTTTAGTATAAGGTATGCGTGCTCAAATGCTTTGTGCGTTCATTTTCTTTGTGTGCTTTAGATTTGTGCTTTGAGGTTGGTTGATGTTACTAGTTTGCAGTTTTTTTAATTTGGATTTACGTGGGTTTTGGTTGTTGGGTTTTGGAAGGATTGTTTTACGTTTTGGCTGTTGGATTGAAGGTTTGATTTGAGTTGTGTGGTTGTTAGTAGGTGAGTAGGATTTGTTACTTTCATTTTGTTTGTGGTAGTTGTTTTAGTACGAGTGTGTTTGGAAGTTGGTTGCCGTTTGCTTGGGTTTGGTTTGATTTGGAGTTGTTGTTTTCGTATTTTTTACTTTGTTTCCTCTACTTGTTTATGTGTGTATATTTAGTTTTGTGGGATGTTGGTGGGTTTATTAGCTTAGTTTTCTATTTGCTGAGAGTGTAGTGGTGTATCTTTGTGTTGTTAGTGTAATTGTGTTTGTAATATCCAACTGCATTAACTTGTAGTCGTGCATGTGGTTTGGCTACATATTGTATGGATTTACTTTGCTTTTATATATTGCAGGTTACGTGTGATTGCACGAGAGTTTGTACTTTGATTCGTATACTTGTGGTTGGGTTGTGCTTGTAGGTTTGGTTGGTAAACGTTGTTAAGAGTTGTGCGTTTACTTGTTTCTTTTGGGTGTGTTTGTGGTTTGTTATTTGTTTATTATTAGTAGTGTTGTGTTCGTTAATGGTGGCTTTGTATGTGTGTTTATATGGTAAGGATAGTCACTGTTTTGTGGATGGTGTTTTAGGCGTTATTGTAGGATTTGTTTATGTACATTGGTTGATTTCGGGTTTGGATTTGTTACGGTTGAAGTTTGTTGCCTCCATGCTGATTTTCAGTAGATTGCTGTATAGGTGTTCTCGTCCTGATGATGGTTGCTGTTATTTGTTTGTACAAGTATGCTTACATTCCGGGTTTTATTTAGCTTTTGTTGGACATAAGTGTTTTATATTATTAGCTTCTCATAAAAGGCTTTTGTTAGTTGTTATAGATTTGTTTTGTGTTGCATAGTTTGCCTTTGTTTGCGTTTATGTTTGGGGTTGGGCACACCTGTCCATAACTAGTGTTTTGTTGTTGTAGATTTGTGTTTTTGTAGGTCACTTGTATTTTGGGTTCTTGTAGGTGGTGTGGTTCCCTTTGGTGGTGGTGACTTTATATTGGATTTGGTTGCCTTTGGCTTAATGCTTGGTGGTTTTTGGATTTGCTATGTGGAGTAGGTGTTGGGTTCGGATTTTGGTTTTATGGGTTGGGTGTAGGGTTCGGATTTTGGTTGCTTGGGGTGATCATAGGTTTCGGATTGTTTGGAGTTGCTTTGGGGTAACTTCGGGTTTTCGGGCTTGCATAGGATTGGTATATAGGTTTAAACCTTTGTGAAGATAGTGTGATTTTTGATGTATTTACCGCATTTAATAGATTTGTAGTGCCCAGCCCTGTGTTTGGCATTGTCAGGTGCCAACTGCGAGATTTCTGGCAGGTGTGGGGTTGATATAATATAGGATCTTAAGCCTTTTTGTGGATTTAGTGTGATTTTTGATGTATTTACCACAAATTAATAGGATTGTAGGTGCTTAACCTGGGTTTGGGAGTGTCTGGTACCAACTGCGCGATTTCTGGGGTGTGGGAGTGTTACAATATAGGGATTTTAAGACTTTGTGAAAGTAGTGTGATTTTAGGTGAAATTGCCTTGAGTTGGTTGGGTTTGTAGGTGTTTGGGTATTGTTTGGAATTGTTGGTAAGTTGTTGTTTTCTGATTTAGTGTTGGTGTGGGTGGTATAGGTTGTTATGAGAGGTTGCTGAGGATTGGATGTTCAGAAGGTGTAGGTTTTCATTACCTTTTGTAAGTGTTTGCACGTCAAGTTTTGCTTTTGAGTTTGGGGTGCAGGTATTTTACGTGTTAGGTAGGTAGGTGTGTTATTGTGGGCCTGAATTGGATTTAAGGGTAGGGTTTTAAGCTTTGATTTCGAGAGTGGTTTGTGTGCTGTGGGTTTTTACGTTGGTAGGTTGTGAAACGTCATTTGTTTTCCGGATGTAGTTGTGTTTTTGTTAGACTGGTTTGGTATGGTTGTGGATTTAGATTCGCTGTGATTATAGATTGTTGTTGTATTGTGAGGAAGGTTGTTAATTTTAAGTTGGTTGAAAATGTTGGTTATTATGTTTACTTAGAGTCGGATAGTTTACTTGGATTTTGTAGTTTCTGAGGGAGCTACTTTATTTACTTGTTTTGTTTGTGATTTGAGTTTGTTTTGTAGATGGATTTGGTATTCGGATTTTCTTGTTTTGTTTATAGTCGTGGAAGTTTGGGGTATGTCCATGGGTGTGCGGTAGTATTGTATGTGATATATTCTATAGTGTTTGTTTAGTGTGATGAGGGATATTTAGTGTGTCAGTTACTGGATTGGCATAGCAAAGGGTTACGAGTTGACTTGGGTAGGTGTGGGCTGTATAGGTTTTGTTGGTTTGGGTTGTAAGTTGGTGTTTTTGTTGGTGTTATTGTAGGGGTTTCGGTTTTGAGTATGGTTTAGGTTTGTTTTTGTTTGATTGCGTTCTTTGTTTGGTAGAATGTGCATAGACTTGCTGAGGTAGTTATATTTATCGATTGTTATATGTGTAACCGTCGTTATTTTGGTTTTATGCTGTATAGTAACCGTTAGTATTGGTGCGCGTAATGTAGGGTTAAATTTGTTTTGCTTTTGGATTTTATGGTTTGGATTTGTATTTATTGTTGTGTTAAATGTTGTAGGTTATTCTTACTGTATATTTTATAATTGTTCATAAGGTAACGAGGGTGGGCTATGTTTTATTTAAATAGATTATGTATACTTTTGTAATATTGAATGTTCCCCGCAATTTGGGTTTTTAGTATTACTTTGATTTTATATAGTATTCCATTTATAGATTTAACGTTTTCTTGAGGTTGTTGTGCAAGTTGTTGTAATTGTTGTTTTGTTTGGGTTTATGTTTGCTAGATTGTTTAATTTGAAGGTTTGTAGCAAGCGTTGGGTTTTCGTTTTAAAGTTGTAGTATTTGGTATGTTAAAGGTAACATGTTTTGCTTGTGGTTTGCGTTTATAAAGTTGTAGGTTGTAGTTTTTAGTTAGTATTTACGTGTCTACTATGTTGATATTTCGATATTATGATGTTTAGTTGATTAAGTTTTAATTGGTTTTGTAGTTGGATTTTCCATATAATGTTATCTTAGGACAATATGTTAACGTTTGTGGGAAGTTTGCTGTATTTCTGGTATAGCTGTATAGTTACAGTTGGCGTTTTCCTGGGGGTTTGGAGTGTGGTGAGTTTTGCTCAGGCCTTTGTGTAATAGTTTTGTGTGGTTTTATTGTTGCTTTGCAGTATTAAGTGTGCGGTGTTGTATACGGGTTTTGGGTTTCTTACGTTTTGGGTTAAAGGGTTTCAGTAGGATCTTTGTTTGTTATGTGGTATTTAGGTGTATTAGTGTTGTAGTGGGTATTTAATGTTGTAGGATATACTGTTTAATAGTTGTTATTTGTTTTGGGCGTTGCGAGTTTTGTGCTAGGTTAAGATGGGTTTATTAAGGTTTTTATTTGTGTTGTTTTATACAGGTAGCTGGGGATTGAGCTGCTGGTGGTTGACGTTATATGTTTGGATTTAGTGTTGTATTGTGTGTGAATTCAAGTTGTTAAGGTAATAGTCGATTGTATTATGGTTGGTTATTGTGTTTTGAGTGTGTTTCAGGGCTGTTGTTACGCCGCAGGTTATATATTATTTTGGGATAGGTGTTAAATGCATTTATTGCTTTAGGTGTTAATTACAGTTGTATTGCGGTGTGTTTTGAGTTGTTGGGGGTAGTGGGACTTTTAGGTTGTTCAAGGGCGTGGGAGTTTACAGATGGTTTATTTGCATAGATATTTTCGCGTGTAGTATTGTAGTTTGTAATATTATAGTTAATGAGTGTAGTGGTTTTATTGATATTACTTTATATAGATTTTATGTTTTGAGTTACTTGATTTGTTACGTAGGAGGGTTGTGTTTATTTGTTGGGTTTTTCCTTGGGTTTGTTTACTTTATGAATTTGTAGGGTTCGATCGTGGACTTTGTTGGTGTGCATTGATAGTTTTGTCTTTTGGTTGTTTGTGAGTGGCTTTTAGGTTTGATATGCGCTTATTGGGTGTTGCATAACGCTGGCATGTTTTGTGGGTTTGTTTGTGGTTGCGATAATACGGAAGATGGTTGTGCGTAATTTAGGTTTTTGAGGTTGTGTGGATTGTTTGTTTGTTGTGGTGTAAGTTTGTCGTTGTTTGGATTTTGCACTTGGACGATTTGATGCCTTTGAAAACAGTGTTTCGGCTAGGGTTTGGTTTGTTTTGTTGATGTCATTGTTTAGTTGGGTTGTTGGGGTCCCCTTTTAATAGCTTCGAGTAGGGTTATTTTCAGGACACGTTGCGTGTAGTTCTATAATATGCATTTGTTAAAGTTGGATTGGTATTGTGGTATAAAACGTACTTGCTGAACTTGTGTTGTGGTTGTGTATGTTTTGTTTTGTTTTGTTGGGTGTTGTTGCAAAGGGTTTACTTGGTTGTTAATATTTGCAATGAGTTTGCTGTTGGGTTTGTAGTGGCCGCGATATGTTTTGGGTTTGAATACAATATAGGTGTTAGTTTACGCACAGAGTTTGTCTTGTTTATTTTAGATTTTTTGATATATTATTATTTTGTGGATTAATATGGCTTGCTAGTTTTAGTAATTGCTACTTTGACTTACTATTTCATGAGGTTTCGTTTGCAAGGCTGATTTGCTGGTTTACGGTTGTAATTTGGGTAGTTGCCGTATTCTTTAGGAAGAGTTTTACGTGTTTGTGTGTTTTAATTTGGAGTTTGACTTTTTTGAGTTTGTTGTTTTAATTTGGTGTTTTGTAGTTGTAGGAGTCATTATTTAGTTTTTGATTGTCTTTGATTTTGAGTTTACATTTTGGGGTGGGGGTGTTATAATTGGTTTGTAGGATTTCTGGGTTTTAATAGTTGGAGATTTATGTGTAGGGGTGTGTTTTCGCTGTTTTTGTTGGTTTATTTTGTTTTGTGTTGCTTTTGGTTTGCTATGTGTTTGGATTTGGGTTTGCTCCTGGTTTTGTGGATTTTGTTAGTTTTACTGGTATGTGGGGGTAGTTGGTTTGTTTAGGTGTTTGCTGTATTATTTGCTGCAAACTGCGAGATTTGTGTCAGGTGTGGGGTTGATATAATATAGGGGCCTTACATTATACTTGCTAGTTATGGTTTTTGGGCTTGTATATTGGTATATGTGTATGCAGGTGTTATACCGTATTGTTGGTTTATATCGGTATGTTTGAATGGGGTTTACGTAGTTGGTATACTGGAAGGGTTTGTTTTCCAGGGGTTACAGGTGCTGAGATTTGTTGTCTTGGACGTAGGGTTGGGGTTTTGCAGAGGTTTCTGTACGTTAGGATAGGTTGGTTTGTTGCTTTGCGTATTTAATGCATATTAGGTTCTGTAGTTTGTGTTGGGTTTGTGGCATTTAGGTTTTGTGTTTTTAATTATGGTTGTAGTTATTTTGTTTTAGTTTTGATATGTGTTAAGCGTTGAGATTTGCATGTACGTTACGCTGGTTTGGGTTATGGTATTCGCATGTTTTTTCTTTATTAGGTTTGCGGGTAGGTTGTTAGTTTTATACTGATAGTGGTTTTATTATAGTTGGGCATTTTGTTGTTTGTTGTTTGCTTTTTACTTTTGGGTTTTGTAGTAAGCGTGTATTTGCGTTTTCTACATTTGGGTTTAAAGACAGGTTTCTTATGCTGTTACTTTGTAGTTTATTGTATGGCTTTGGGTACCTTTTATTATAGGTGTTGTAGGTTGTCGTTCTTCTAGTTGTGTTTTACTTGATTTGCTTGGGGTGGATTGGAATGTAAAATAAGATTTAGGTTGATATTTGGGCTACTTTGTTTTGTGGATTTATATGTGTCCGCGATTTGTTTACGTACAGTTGGCTTTTATACTATTTGTAGGATTTAGGGTTGATGTGTTTAGCTTCTGTTATGCGGTTTCTGAGGTGTTTTGTAGACTGAGCAGATGCAGGGGTTTTTCGTTTTGCTTTAATTTTAGGTGTCTTATATGCTTACGTTTATAAGTTTAAGTTTTTACGTTTGTGCTTTGATATTGTTTCGTTTGCGGGATTTTAGGTTATATAATTGCGTGTTATGACAATCTATTACGGGGTTTTTATTTGTTAGAATTTGACGTTATGATAAAGGTTTTGGTATATGATCATATTTTAAATTTGCGTATTGTTAAGATGTTCGCGCAATGTTGTTGGACTTGTGGTTTTTGGCTTAAGTTTAGGTTTATACGTTGCTAAACGAGTTTTGTTTTAGGTGGTTCAATTAATACTCGTATTACTAGGTGCTGGTCCCTAAGAATTACTTTGCTTTTTAAGTAGGTTTGTGTGATTGTAGCACTTTTACTTGTTTGACTTGTAGTTTTGAACGTACATGTTGTATTTGCATGGTTTGGATAAGGTGTGTTATAATTTTGCGATTAAATTAAGAGTTCCGGGTTCGTAGATGTGCGTTGTGACGTGCTTTTGTTGTGACTTTGATTTACCTTGGTTTGTATTGGTATGTATTGCATGCAGTAGGTGTTTGTTCTTAAAAGTTCTAAAGTTTAGTTTAAGAGTTTTGTTGACTATATAGATGGGTTTGTAGAATAGTTGCAGATTGGCTCCTAGATTTGGGTGTGGGTGTCTAGTTTAGTTTTACGCAGTTGCTTATAGTGTCCGTAGAATTTCAGGTTTGCGGTTTGTGGTGCATATTAGCTTTGCGTGGTTAAACTTGTGGTAATTGCTGTGTATTGGTAGGAGGACTGTTGTGGTACAGATGGAGTTTATAGGCGTTTTTAATTTGTTTCAACTGTTATGTGTGTTTGGGTATTAGGTTTGTTGTTAGGTTGGGATTTGCATATTGTTTTAAGTTTTATGTTAGATGTGTGGGTTTCTTATTAGTGGTTTTAGGGTTGATTTACAGTTTTACATTGATTGAGATTGGAGTTGCGCTTACAGGTTTGTAATAAGTAAGGTTGTGTACACGCTGTTAATTGTTTATGTTTACACTGTTGGCTATGTGCATTGTTTACCGATAGCGCAGGGTTGGATTGTTAGTGAGGTACAGCGGTTAAGCTCTTTGTTGGCGACGCACTTGTTTAGTGTTTTGTTAGTTAGTGGGCTATTCGTGTTTTTTGTTATAGTAAGTTGTGGGGTGTTTATTGTATTAAGTGTAATTTTGATATTACTGGACTGCACTTTATGTTGTGTAGTATTACTTAGTAGATATGATAGTTTACGACATTTGTTATCTGTAGATTTTGCTTGTGAGTTCGGTATGTTGTTCTTTGTAGTGCTTGTGGTGCGGGTTTAGTTTGCTTTGCGTTGCTTTGGGTTTAGATTGTGCATGACGGGAACACTGCAGGTGTGTTACATGCATGCAGGTTTTCTGTTTTGTATTGTATAGATTTGAGTTTTTGATGTTAAGTGTTTGTATGGGTTTAAGGTTGCAGATTTGTGCAGGATTTATAGTTAGTGTTTTATACGTTGGCTGGGGTATTGGTACCTTTACGTTGGACATGCTGTATATTCTCGTTTTGCGGTGGATAGCGTCTACTTTTGTAGTTTTTAATTGTATGATGTGGGTAATTTCAATAGGATTTGCTACGAGGTAGGTTGGTGTGTGGGATTTGCTTGTCTTCATAAATATATAATTTGTAATATTTGATTTTAATTTTCTTGTGTTTTAGTTATTACTTCGCTAGTTATGTATATTTAGTTATTCATATTTGTATGCGGGTTTGTGTTTTGTGCTTACGGTTAACTTTTTAGTTTGATTTGTATATGCAGGATTTTGGTAGTGTGCAATGTTATTGACCGGAAACTGGGTTTATGTTTGCATTTAATGGTATAGTTGTACTACTAATTTTGGTGATGTATTTGACTTCGAGTTTTGTTGTAGATATTTTGATGTATTTAAGATGGTAATGCTCCCGTTGTTTGTATCAAAGGATTAGGAGGTTCATCTACTTTTATTTACTTTACTTTATTGTACTGTTTATTTTGATTTACCGGTGGTAGGCTTTCCGTAGGTGCATTGTGGATTACTGGATACAGGTTATAATAGTATTTGATTTCTACAGGTTTATGTAGCGTTTTTTATTATTACTTTAGGTTGATTAGGGTTGTGCATTATGCTTCTAGTTTTTATACTGGTTTTGATTGTTTTGTGTAATTAACGTACATGTGAGTTCTACAGTTAGTTGCTGTGCTGCTGGCATAGGTTTCTCTTGTCGAGTTTGTTTTGTTGGTTTGAGTGTTGAGTTGCTAGTTGCCATTCTGCGTGTGGTTTTATTGTTAAACTTTTGTTGGATGCACATTATTTGTATAACTTCGAGTTTGTTTACTGTGGTTTTGTGGGTGGTGTGCTGATGTTTCGATTAATATTTGTTTTAGGGTTGTGCTTGTATGGTATTAGATTAGTATTGGCTTGTGGATGTTCCGAATGGGATTGTTATATTATAGTTGATTTGAGTTTCTATAGTGTGTGCCAGTGAGGTTTACTTATGTTGGATATAGTTGTGTGAGGTTGGGTTGTTTCGGTAGGGACGTTAGTATTTTGTGGTTATTGTAGTGTATTTGAAGGAGGTGTTTTTGTAGTTTATTTAGATATTAGGATTTGTGGATTCCGTTTGTATGAATTAATGTTGTGTAAGCCTCGGAGAGGTGGCGCATACGCATTAGCAAGGGTCATTATTTTGGCAACTGTTTGCTTTAGTAGTTTTGGGATAATGTTTTTATTTGTATGTTGTTCTTTATTTTAGTGTTTTATGATGCAAACTGCAGGTATTTTGTGGTCTAAGGGGTTGATATAATATAGCATAATGGGGAATTTGGGGTTTGAAAGGGGTATTTTACGGGTTTTACTGTGTTTCGGTGTAAGCTGATTTGAGGGTTTATATTGCGTATTAGTAGAGTGTGCTTTGGGTTAGAGGTTCCTGTGTGAATAGGTTCTGTTAATTTGGGTAGGTACAGTTGTGTATAATTGCTTTCGATTTGTTTGCATAGTTGCTGTACTGATACGATCCACTATGTGTCCGTTTTGGCGGGATTTTCGTGTTGGGGTTTTGATAGAGGTTGTTAGTTGTATGTTTCGATGCTTTTGATTTATGAATTTAGTGGTAGTTTTATTGTTTGGGTGATACGAGTTAAGGGTTTTGTAGTGGTGTGTATTGATTCCATGAGTTTAAGTTTAGTTACGTTTATAACGCGGTGATTTTATATAAGTTTGTTCGTAAGTGTGGTTTAGCGTTACCTTGTGTGGAGGGTTTGGCAAGTTGCTTTCTTTGTAGACTTTCGTTTATTGTTTGTGTTTTATATTTTGTGGTGATTGGTGTGTACTTATGTTTATAGTTTGTTTGGTAATTTCCTTATGTTTACGCCCTGTATGTGGTATTGTGGAGATTGCCATATGTAATGTTATTTTAGCATTCCATTTATATAAAGGGTTGGGATGTTGTTTGCTGCTTATTACGCTGTTATTGTTATTTGTTGGTAGAGGTTTGTGGGTGTTATGTTTGATTGTGTTTTGGTTGAGGGTTTGGGTGTTTTGTGATGATTAAAGGTTATGTTGTTTAGAATTTTATATGTATTTTAATAGAATGGGATAGTTGTTGTTTGGCGATATATTTGTGACTTTACTTCCGAGGACTGTATGATATAACTTATATATGGAATTGTAATATTTTTATTTACCTGATGGTTTTTATTTATTATTACTTCGGGTTTAGTAATGTGGGTTTATGATGGGTTCGGTATAATGGTAAACTTTGGGAGGGTTTGTTTTGTAGAGTGAGTATTTTAGATTTACGTGTCAGGGTGTTGTGTGGAGGTATATGTGTTGGTATTTTACAGTTTGTGAAAATTTGTGTTTAATGTGTTTTTTTTGTGAGTTTGGTTGGCTTAAAGGCTGGTCGGGTTGTGACACATAGGTTCGTTATTTTAGCGGTTTGCTGCGTGAGTGGATTTTGTTGCAGCTTGGAAAATTTGGTCATGCTATATGTTTGTAGTGTGGGGTACTGTTTATTCAGGTTGTAGTTTTAAGTACTGTTAAATTTATGTACTTATTCTAGAGTTGTTGGCTTTGTTGTTTAGGTTGGATTTGATAGATTGTTTGGCAGTGACTTGCTGATTTCTACAATTAACATACTTGGCATATTTTTCCGTTTGATTGCATGGGTTTGTTGTTTACGGGCTTGTTGTTTTGATGTATTCGGTAGGTTTTACATATTAAGATTTGTTTAGATTTGTTTAGTGTGTGGCATTGTGAGTTGGTTAGTTTTGGGTTTATTGGTTATGTTGTTTTGTTTTATTATATTTGCTGGATAATTTGCAGTAGGTACCTTTATTTTGTTTGTGTGTTTGCATGTTTTTAATTGCTTGTCAGTTTTGTAGGATTATGGGATTACCTTGTTGCTATATGCAGGTTCTTAATTAAACTTGCAATGTCGTTTTGTAATAATTTCCTATTAGTTTGTGGTTTTGATAATATTACTTTGGGTTCATAATGGTATAATTGTTTTCTCGAGGGTTATGTTTATAATTATGTTTTGGTGGGTTATTTTATATGTTAGTGTATACAGGGTTAGTGTATGGATATGCAATAGAATTGTGTTTTGTTTGGGAGTGTGGTTGAGCAGGTTGTTTTATACTTTTAGCTTTACCTCTGATTTAATAGGAGCTGCAATTTTGTTTTTGGGAGTGTTGTTTTGGTGGGAGTTTGGAGTGGGCGGTTTGAACTTAATGAGTGTGGTTTATAGTTGTCTATTTTGTTATTTGGGGTGTTAGCTTCTTTCTTGGGTTTATGGCAGTATAATGTGTGCACCAGAGAGTTTGGGTTTTGATGTTGTTTTGCGGTGTTTATTGCTTGTGATTTGTAGGTTAATAAAGTGTAAACTTGTTACGGTGCACCGTGTTGGTTAATGCTGTTAGTTTGTGTTATTTATAGTTAGGCTTTAGTTTGGTTTGCATAGGTTTGCGGTTTGTAGGAAGCTTAGGTACACGCATTTGTTATTGTTGTAGACATTGGTTTGCTGTTGCATTCTGAAGATTTAGTATTGTCAGTTCGTTGCATTTGTAGATTTGTGATGGGTGTTTGGTTTGAGAGTTGTTTGAGATGCTTGTTACTGGGTTTATAGGTTGCTCGTTGTGGTTTGGATTTCTATAGATATTATGGTAGTTTGAACTTTTGTTTAGGGATGCTTAACTTGCTTTTATTTTGCTTTATAGTTCATGAGTTTAATTGTTTGCTACATAGGTTTATACTTGGGGTTTCAAGGGTTGCTTATTAAATTTTGAGTATCGTTTTACTTTAGGTAGTTTTGGGGGTGGTTATAGTTTGCTAATTTTGAGATTTTGGAATATCCGTAGGTTATAAGTTATACTTGGTTTGTTATGTTTGTATTTGCCTTTTGATTATGTTACTTGATGTATTTGCTGTATCCATGATTTCGTGTTTTGTTTTGCATTTCGCCCGTGATTGTGGGCATATTTATGTAATTGTGTATTTGTATGTTTTGTGTTTCGTTGGTATTGGTATATTTTGGTTGTGTTTTGTGTTACTGGTAGGTTGCTTGTAGTTAATTAGGTATTCGTAGATTTGTGTATTTCGTGATACTCCATTTGAATCACAGATAATAGTAAGACGTCCGGATTGAGATTGGTGTTCAGTGGTTGTTTTATGGTGTTTACCATATAGTTTAGGTAATTTATGTTGGAGCTTTTGATTAGCATTACATTGGTTTGTAGTACTTGTTTTGTAATGTTTGATTATGTTTAGTGGTACATAAGTAGTATTTGCATCCTTTTTGTTTGTTTATCTGGAGTTTTATGTCGCGATTTGCTTTGTGTTTTTGGTTTTGGTATGTGTATATCTGCAAGAGTTTTCAATTTTTAGATTTTGCGGATATTTGCTTTAGTGGTTTTGTGATTTCTGTACATTTTCCTGGGTTGTGGTTTTTAATGCTGTTTTGGGGAGTTGTTGATTTGCAGTTTTAGGATTGTATGGTACACCCACTACAATGGCATTATATTAATTTGAGCTATGAACTACAATGATTATTTGAGTAGCGATGTTTGAGATTTATACTTGTAGATATTTATTTGAGTGGGTTTTGCGAGTTTGTTACTTGATGTGTTAATACCTGTTAGCCGTTTTGTTTTCGGTTGTTATATGCCTATTTAATGTGGTTAAACTATACAGATGGTTTTGGCTACTTGTAGGTTTGCATATTTGGCTTATAGGTTAGGGCTTTTTAGGTTTCGGGTAGCACTGCTTGGTGACTTACGTTTACTTTTGCGAGAACGGTGTTTGTAGTTTTGAACCTATAGGTTTTACAGGTTTAAGGTTGACTTGGCCGTTTGGGATTGGTTGGTTTCGAGGTTTGTTGCCACGGGGTGTTTTGAGAATTCTTTCGATTTTACGGGATTTCGGTCGGAACTTCGAGTTTTCGGGTTTGTAGAGGGTTGATATAATATAGCTACACGTAGGTTTTTACAGGGTTTGGTGAGGTTGGTTTTAGGGTAACCTGCAGATTGTGGTCTGATTTCAGGATTTTGGGGTTTTATAACGGTTTTGGCACCTTTTAGTGGTGACTTACTGGAGTAGGCAGCGAACTGCGCTTTGTTTGGGTGTTATAAAGTACATGATTTGAGGATGGGTACCATTTGTGTAGAGGTAGTGTCCTGTAGGAGCGTTTTTTTGTTCTTATGCGAGTAGGTTTGGAATATTTTATATATGCTACGTTGTAGTGTGTGTTTGCTTGCTGTTGATTCGAGGTTCGTAGGGAGCTTTTATAGATAGTGTTTTAGGTGGGCGATAGCTGTGATTTCTGCGTTTGGTTTCGGTGCAGTAGTTGTACACCGTTGCTTTTTATTTTAATATTTTATGGTTTACGAGTAGTTAGATTTGTTTGGTTGGGTATACGTGGCGTTTGGACTTGGTTATGATATTATCACTTGCATGTTAAACGTGTTGGTTGATTGGTTATTGTTTTTATATTTGTGAGATTTTCTACGTATGTTTGAATTGGTTTTGATTAGATTATTTGTTACAATACTTCCGCTTTTTGTGTTTGGGTTTATAAGCTCGCGCTATACTTTGGAGTTTAGATTGGTGTGATAGACGGGTAGGATGTGTTATAGTGCTTGTATATTTGATTTATTTTGAATGTGATTTTGTTGGTTGTATGGGTGCAGGTATGCGTCTTTTGCTTATGGGTGTGGGTATGAATTTATGTTGTGTGATGGGTTTGTGAATTATAGCTGAGTTTTGTGAGTGGGTTGGTACGACGCGTAGTTTTCGTTATACTTTGTTTTGCGTTTCGGAGGTTGTTGGGTGCGTACTGAACGTTTACTGTGAGGGTTTTGGTGTAGGTTGCGGCAGTCTTTAGAGTTGATAGATTCCTTTGGTTTGTTTTAGTATTAGGCAGGGATGCTTGTTTTGGGTGGTTGTTTATTAGTTGTTGGTTTGCTGGGTGCCTGGATTTGAGTTGTGACAGTTTGGTATGTAGGTTTCGAAGACTTTGTTTACATTACTTTAAATTTGCTTATTTTTGGTTTCTTTGGTTTTGGGAGTTAATAAATACAATGGATTATTTTGTTGTTTTGCGGTTCGGGTACTTGGTTTATTGGTGT
>JASAOA010001369.1:0-14955 GCA_030849815.1 Vickermania spadyakhi | reverse complement strand
GTGGTTGGTGTTTCCTGCTTACCTTTCTTGTATTGCTTGAGTAGATGCTCAACGTACTAGATTGGAGAGTTTTTTTTCCTAGCTTTTCCAGATTTCTTGCTGGGATATGGTGTGTTTTATACTTGCAGGTAGGTCGTGTACTTGGTAGGATTTGTGCACCCATATCGTTTATGTTTAGGTTATTATGTTTGTTTTGGCGTGTTCTCATTTTGATATTCTGATAGATTTGTGTTTTGTTTCTTTACTAATTAGTTTATTTTGGTCGTGTACACGTTTGTGGTAGTTCTTTATTTAGCTGAGAGATTTGTGTTTTATTAGTTATTGCGTATAGATTTGTTGTTTTGTAATAGTGCAGGATTTCTTTTTGTTTGTAGTGAATTATTACTTTGTGTGGTTATGTTATTTGTGTGGGAATGTGTAACGTTTACTTACGAGATGCTTTAGATTGGTTTGGTGTGCTTATTGGTTTATGGTCACATGATACATGGATTTGTTGTGTTTATTTTTGGTGATACTGAGCAGTAAGTTGTGGAGTTCTGCTTTTGCATTTGATTATTATATTTGCGTTTTATAAGCGTGTAATATTTAAAGAACACAATAAATTAATGACATTATTACTAGTTGTAAATTATCTAATTTTAGGTTTCCTTTTGGTTTACAGTTGTTAGGTTTATCTTTCTTGCATTTTGTTTGTTATTGTCAGTTTACTATTTAGGTTGTTGTTTTAAAGGTTTTCCGTGGATGTGTTATAGGTTTGATATATGGTTGGGGGTTTGTATATGTGAGTGTAGGTTTGATGGTTTTGGGAGTTGTAGTGCGGTGAATTTAGCTTGTTTTGATGTAGCTGCAGGATTACTGGGGTGTGGAGGGTTGATATAATATACATAGATGGCTTGAGGGTTTCCTAGGGTCCAGGTTAAAGTAGTGGTATTATATGCTTGATTTTAGGCTTTGGCAGGTGATTTCCTGGGATTTTAGGTTGGATTTCTGAGGGTTGGTATGGGTTGGTTTTTGGGTTTGTAGTTTCATATTGTTGGATTGTGCTTGTTACCTTGTTTATGAGGTTTTATAGGATCGTGGTAGTGCTGGGTTATGCGTGTGGTGGAAGGTTATTATATTAGGTAACCTTATATTCGTTTTAGTAGGTGGTGTGGTTTGCTTTGGTTTTGCGTGTAGGGTGGATTGTTGGTTTATGCATGTGTTTCGGGTTGAATTTGTTGGGGTTATTGTGACTTCGCAAGTAGGTTTTGCAATTTTCGCGTTGTTTTGTGTGTTATGATCTTGCTGGTATAGATTTTGTTTTGAGAAGTGGTTGTAGCATTGACCTTCAAAATTGCGTATGATTTTAGTGTTTGTTATAGTTTACTGTTGGGTTGGTTTATAGGACTTACTAAGTTCGGTTTGTGTTTGCTTGGCATTTCCTGTTTTGGAGTTTTGCTTACTTTCCTTGGTTATTTTGTGGACATGCATTTTACGTTTGTGTATTTGTTTGACATGGGTGCTTTCTTTTGGGTAGGCTGTTTATAGTACACTCTATTCAGAGGATTGTGAGTGCTCGTTTGTTCGTACAGGGGTAGGTTGTTTTATTTATGTAGTTTATAAGAGTTTGTGTGCTGCAAGGGGGTGTGTTTGCCAGGTTTTTGCTTTTGTTTTGGATATTTACACTTGTGGTGCCTCGTTTATGTACATAGGGTAGCCAACATTCTTTTCATACAATAGGATTCGAGACAATCGTTATTTTGGTGGCTGCATTTAGTTGTTTCGTTAACTTATAAGTGTGTTTGGGATTACGGTTTGGTTTTGAGATATAAGTTGTTTGTTTGTTCTTTAAGGTTTGCGTTTAAAATATACTCGGGTTTGTTTTGGGATTGTATGTTTGGACGAGGCAGTTTGATATTTATTTGATTATTGTTAGATGGTTTTAATTTTAAGTATCGTATTAAATACTTGTAGGTATTGTAGTTTAAAGGTTTTGTGATTGTGATAGTTTGTTGTAGTTTCGGGGATGGTATTTGTTAAGTTTATATTGTTAGTTTGTAGGGATGCTTTGTATCACTATGGTATGCATTTGTGTATAGTCTGTATTACGTTTACTTTATTTTCGGGTTTGGGATCGAATACTTCATTTTTGTTTGGCTTTTATAGTTTTGTTATTTTGCTGTAGCTTTGTGGGTTGCATTTACGGGCATAGGTGAACTTGGGTTTAGCTTCGGGGATGTTGGAACTACCGCTGTTTTGTGTGAGGGGTACGTGTTGCAATAGTTTTGTTTTACGTGTGTATAGTTTTGCTATAATTGTGTGTTTATAGTGCAAGTTATAATTGTTAGGAATTGTATATGTTCTACATGATTGGTTTTGAGCTATATAGATTGTAATTGTATTGTAATAGTGCTTCCAAATTTGGTTGTTTTATATTATTACTCTGTGTGTATATATTTGTAAATGTTTTTGTATTTGTGATTGTTAAACTCACTTGAGATTTTGTGTTCTGATATTATAGTTAGGTGTGTTTACTTGTGTTTTGTTGTTGGTTGCGGATTGTTTAGTGGATTGGTTGCTTGCAACCTGGGTTTGCATGGAGTTTTCGTGATTTGCTGCTTTTAGGATGCGTGTGTTTGTATGTGGGTGTTGCAAGCTATGTGTCTTTAGGATTTGCTATATAGTAGTTGTATTTGAGAGCTGGTATAATGCTTGTACTAGATAGTTTCATTTTGCAGATTTGGGTTTGGGTTCTATGTTGTCTAAGGTTGTATGCATAGTACGTTTACTTTCCGGGTTTGATAGTGTGAGTTTGGTGGGTTTATGGTTGCTGAGGTGTTATTTTAGGATGCCTACATGACTTGGTTTTTATGTTATCGTTTTAGTGTGCCTTCCAGATTCGTTGATATTGTAAGCTTGGGTTGTTTTTTTAGATTTGCGAATTCCAGTTAAAGGTGGGTAGATTAGTGTTTCAAGTCTGAATTGACTACTTGTGGGATTTTATGACTTGTTTTGTATGTTAGTGTTGCATAATTGTTTAAGTCGTGTTGTGTATAGTGCATTTGCCAGTGTTTGTAGTATTTTATTGTAGTGTATATGCATTTTGTGGTTACGTTGTGGGTTGTTGGGTTTGTGTGCTTGATTTATGTTGGTTACATTGTTGGATTATTCGTGTTTGTTAGTTCGAGTTTGCCTTGGGTTATGTTTGCCGTGTAATATAATTGTGCTATAATTTACTTTGCTATTACGATAGATATTCATATGATAGTTAAGAGTCGTAGCATTGTTAACCTGTTAGGCTACCGTATTTGCTTGGTGATAATTGTATGTAGCTTACAGAATGTAGTGTGCGTGGTACATATAGTTTTGCAGGTGTTTTGTAAATGTTCGCTTTTGTTTGTTATTACCGGTGTTTTTTGTGTAGATTAGTTAATCGATTACTTTCGCTTTGATTTCTAAAGTTAGTTTGTGTGGGTGCATTTATTAGTTTATACAGAGATTTTGTGTCAGTTATTTACAGCTTTGTTATATGGTGTACTTATTCTTCCTTTTGGAGTTTTACTTGCAGTTTTATAAAGTTATATAGTTGTGTAGGTTGGGTTGTAGGTTTAGCTTTTGGGTTACTTAGTATGAGGTTATGAATGTTGTTGTGCCTTGGGGTTTGTTTTGTTTTACTTGTCTTGTGTTTGTTTGCAGGCATACTGTGTTTTCCTGTTTTCGTCAGGTGTGAATTGTTTATTTAGTTGTAAGATTGTGTTGTAGCTTGCTTAAGAGATTACGTTTAGTGTAGATATTTTCCTTGTAGTTGGTGCATCACACATGGGTTTTTGTGGGTTGTTTTTGTTTGTTTGCGGCAACATGTGAATGTTTATTTGTTCACTTGTGGAGGGTTTGTGTGGTATTGTGGGGATTTCGCGATTTTCTTGTGTATTTTGTATTTTGTTGCGAGTGCTCGTTGTATTTCGGGTTTTATTTGTACTGGAGGGTTGGGTGCTACGCTTTAACTTGTGTTTAGTTTTTAGATTGGTTGTTTTGGGCATTGTTTGTGTTTGCGGGAATGTTGTACTCGAGACTGTGCGCCTAGGTTGGGTTGTTGTGATGCATGTTAGGTGTAGTTTGTTTAGTTTTGCTAAAGTTTATAATTCTTTAGGTTTGTTGTATGGCTTTGGCGGTTTAAGTTGTTGTATACGTACGTTTTTGTAGATTTGGTTGTGTTTTGTTTGCTTTGTGCTTCATGTTTGCATGGTTTATGTTAGGGGTTTGTGTTTTTATTTGTAGTGAGTTGTTGTTTGTACGTGGCTTGTTGGGATTTTCTGAATAGTGGTTCAGATTGTTTATTGGTTTGCTTGCAGGTCCATACACAGGGATTTACGTTCTAGCAGAATTTGGGTTTGGGGCAGTTACGGTGTTTGTAGGTTTTCGTATTTACGGTTTTTGAGGTATATCCTCGAACTACGTCTTTTTCGTTTGTGTAGGTTTGGTGCGTTATAGCATACTACATGTATTGTAGGTTTAAGACTTTCTCGTCTTTGCTTTAGGTTTTGTGGGCAGCTTTGCGGATTTGGGGTTTTTGGGGTTTTCCGCAGGTTTCAGTATTTGTAAATTTCGTGGTGTTTTGTTAAACTGCGTCTTTTCCTTGCTGTGTAGGGTTGATATAATATAGGCATACTGCATATATTGTGGGATTTAAGCCTTTTTCAAAGCTTTGCTTTAGTTTTGTGGTGTAGATTTGTGAATTTGGGGTTTTTTTGGGGTTTGTTAGGTTTCAACAGCTGCAGATATAGTTATTTTGGGCTTGCATCTTTACCTTGTTGTGTAGGACTGATACAATGTAGTTATAATATTTGTAGTATAGAGTTTACGTGTATTCTAGTATTTAGTTGTTTATGTTACAAATTCGACATAGATAGGTTCTCAGAGTTTGCGTGTGCAGCGCTTTGTAATTGTTTATGGCAAGGTTTTAAGTGTTGGTTTCCCATGGTTATGATTTACGTTTGGGTTGTTTTACTTTGGTTTTGGGGTTACATTTTATGCTTTATGTTTTAGTAGTTAGGTAGGTATTTCGCAACCTTTAATTTAGGTTTGGAGTTGCTTTGTTAGGTGGTTCGTGTTTTGATTTTTAAATGTGTGAGTTACGGGCGTTATTGTGGCAGTGGGTTGTGTTTTTACTCAAATATTGTGTACCTGGTAGTGGGTATTTGATACTTTGGTTTCATGGTTTTAGAACGCCTGTGTATAACTTAGTGTGCGACCCTTTTAAGCATGTTAATTTTAAGATTGGAGTATTAGTATACTTTTTATTATAGTTTAAGGTTTAAGTTTCTTTAGGTTGCGTATTTTTAGCGTTTGACTTTTTAGGTTTACTAGCCGCTATGTTAATACTTTAAGAGGTTCATTTCTGTGTGTGGCTTTGAGAGTTTTATGTTTGCGACCATTTTATGGTTTAGGTGGTTTCTGATTTGTTAGTAGGGGTTTTGATGTTTGTATGATTTTAATTAAAGGTGTATTTGGGCACTACGGGGTAGTAGGTCCTAGGTTACATGTTTGTTTTGAATTTTATGTTAGGTTGATTAGTGTAGTTTTAATTTGGGTTTTTATATAGTGTGTTGATGTTGGGTGTGTTATATAGGTATGCCAAGTTACGGAGTTATTATGATATTAAAAGTTGGTTTGTTTGTTATACCCGCCGCGGTTGTCTTTTAAATGGTGGTTGGGTTTATCTTGTGCTGGGGGTTTGAGGTTTAGGTTTTGTTTTTGTTTTAGTTTGTTATTTGGGAGTTTTCAGGGGTTTGATACCGAATTTGAGAATTTAGCGTATTTCTTTGTAAGTGTGTAGTTGGGTTGTTTTGATTGAGTTAAGTAGTTTTGTGCGTTGTGTGGGATGTAGGTTTCTAGGACTTTGAGTTTGTTGCGATGTGTATTCATGTTGTGGTGTACCCAAGTAGACTTGTGGGTGGCTTTTCCTATGGGTTTTTAAGTGCATAGGTTATGTTTTTGTGATTAGTTTTTTGGGTGCCGGGTTTTGTGTTCGTATATGTTTGTATTATGGTGGTGTATGGGTTTAGCGTGACGGATTTGGTAATTTTGTTTGGGTATTATGAAGGTTAGTTTAACTTGGTATGTTTTAGTTTGGGTGTTATTGAGTTGATCGTTTTGCCTGTGTAGTTAGTTTTTATGTAGACGAGCGTAGTTTTGGTTGGTTTGATGAATTTGCTGCTGGATTCTGTTACTTTGAGGTTTACAAGGGATAATTGTTTGTGTGTTTTATATTGTGGAGGTATTTGTTGTTGGTACAAATGTTTTAGTATGCATGTTATTGCTGCTGCAAGTAGGTGATTTATAACGTGTGTTTTGTTATAGGTTTATTGTGAAGTACTTACAGTATGGTTATGTAAGTTTAGTTCGATTACGGATATTTAGAGGTTTTATAGTTGGAGCAGATGTTCATGTTGTGAGGTATTTGCTTAAACGCTTATTTTGGGAGTTGTGTAGTACAGGGGTTTGGCTTGATTGTTTTGGTGTGCTTTAGTTTTGTATGCTGGTTACGGTGTTTTTATTGCTATAGAAGGTGGTTACTGCGTTAGTAATGGTTAGGGTAGTAGACGTGGTTTGGATGAATGTATGTACCAATAGTTTGTGTAGGCAAGTGGTGTGAATAATGTGTATTCGCCGCTGTTTACTTACGTATGATTAGATGTGTCTCCCTGGGTTTGCGCTTGAATTTGGGTTTGCAGGATCCTATATGTGTATTTTAGTATTGATAGATTGCTTTTTTTTGGGTTGCGGGCATAGGTATTGTAGGTGGGATGTTTATAGTTGTTTTAATTTAGAATTTTGTTTTTGTAGTTAGGTTGATTCCGGAGTTTGTAACAGAAATGTGTAGTTTTACATTTAGTTTTACAGGATTGGATTTAGAAGGTTTTGAGAGTGTATTTAATATTGTTGTAATATTGTTTCCTATGTTCCTTGATTTTTATTTGTTATTACTTGGATATGATTGTGGTAGTTTTTTTATAGTGATAGGATTTATAGTACCTGGTTGTGTTTTTGGGGCAGTTATTTTAGATTAGGGCTTTTTGCAGGATTTATTTTCGTATAGGTTGATATTTTGATGTTTGCGTAAGTTGAATTTATATATTTTACATTATACTTGTAATAACGTCTACCTGATATGCGTATGAGTTTATTATTACTTATAGATATAGTGATGTGTGATATGTTTTATACGTATAGAGCTTTGTATTGATGTGTGTTTTAGTATTTAGTTATTTTTATACATGGAGTAGTGGGTTTTTTAAGTTTGATTTGTTGTTTATGCTATTTTGTTTTGTCTGAGGATTTTGTTTTCTGGGTTTGTGTAAGTGCATTAGGGTTGCGGTTTTTTGTTAATTTTGCGCGAATACTTGTGTGGGCAGCCTGTTTAGCTGTGTGTTTTTGCGATGCGAAGTTTGTTGCATTATATTTGTAAATTGCTTTGTCGAGGTGCATGTTTTTTACGCTTGTTGTGTAGTTTGATATACCTTGTGGTTCCCTTTATTTACAGTTTCGAGATTGGTTATTTACTTACACACTAGGCAGAGTTTGTTGGCAGGTTTGCAGGTTGTGTTGTAGGGTTTTGTTTTAGATTTTGCATTTGATGTTTTGTTTTGGTGTTTGCAGGTTGGTGTTAGAAGATTGGTGGTGCCACCTGCAATAGGTTTTGTAGTAGGAGTGGTTGTTTTGTGGGGGGGTTTTGGTTGTTATGAATTGCTTGCCTTTTTGGTTGGATGATTTTGGTTTATAATGGATGTTGTGTGTTTTGTAGATAGCTTCTGTTTTCTTGCTGTTTATGCATTATATTCCGTGTTATGCGTTGTGTTTTGATTTGTAAGTGTTTTGTGGGTGCCATGTTTTTGATAGTTTGTTGCTCAAATTGAAGTTTGGTTTAGATTGTGGTTTGGGTTTGAGTTTATGAATTGTTTTGGCATATTTGAATTCTGATTTGTAGGTAAGAGTTGGTTTTGTACAGGTTTGTAATTGACTTGCTGCTGAAGGTTTAGAGTTTCGGGTTTATGGATGTTGTAGTGTATTTTATAATAGGCTGGTTGTTTTACGCTTTTGTTGTAGGATTGTTACTTGCGCTTTTGGGGTATCATTTGTATGTTTGGTTTTACTTTCTACCTGTTTGGGTTTGTAGGTGTTTGTTTTTGGTTTAGTTATTTGGATGTTTAAGTTGTACATTGTTTTGAGGGATTTCCGGGGTTTAGTTACGTGTTTGAGAACTTGTAATTTCAGGTTATGTGGTGTCGGGGTTTCTTGCAGCTGCGTACTTACGGGTAGGAGCAGTTGTCTACTTCCTGTTGGGCAGGGTTGTTAACTTCCAAATTTGCAGTACATTAAGGGTTGATATAATATAGTGGATATAAGGTTTTTGAGGGTTTATGCTAGTTTTGGGTATTTGCAGGGTATGGACATGCGGGTAATGCCCTTATAAAGGGGTACTTGCTAATTTTCGTAGGTTACATTTTGGAAATTGGCCGGATTTTGGGATGTTGTTGTGTGTTATAGCAATGTTGTGGTATTTTGTGGTATTGGTTTGTTTGCGCTTGGATACGTGGTAGGTTGGCTCTATACTGGCGAATTTTAGGTTTTAGTGCAGGTTTTGTTGTGGCTTGTACGATTGCTTTAGCGTGGGAGTTTAGGGGATAGTTGTGTTTTGTAGAGTTGGTTTGGGTTTACGTTTGTTAGGGTAAGTGTTTTTGTGATATTTTGTGGGATGTATGTATTTGGGATTTAATGTTGGTTTTTATTGCGTGTGTAGGTTTAACGTGTATTTGGATTTTATGTTTAAAGTTGATACCTAGGTTATCGTTTTACGAGTTGGAGCCTTAATATGTTACATTTATTTATGTTTTAAGGCATACGCGTAATATATAAATGCGTTTGTTGTAGGTTGTTGATGCAGATTGTGGTTGTTTTCTTTTAAGTTGATTATTGTAGTTGCTGGGTTGGTTTGATGATGATTATTTGGCGGTATGATGGATTACGTGAGTTTGTTATTTTATTACGTTTTACGGTGGGGGTTTTTTGTTTTTGGTTTGTGTGGCTTATTATGGTGGGATCGTGTACTTTTGGAATTTACGTTAGTTAAATGTTTGTTATATATTTAGATTTCTAGTAAATGTATACTTGTAGATTCTCTGCACAAATACTAATTATTTGTATTACGGGGGTTTGGTTAATGTTTGTTTGGACTTTCATGGGTTGGTATTTGCATGTAGGTTTTGGTTTTGTACGGGGTGTTGCTGGGGTTTTTGTAGGGTTGCATATGTTGCGTATTTATAGTTTAACACTTTTAGATTTTGTTTTTGGAGTTGTTCTTTTGGGTATAAGGTTTTGTGGCTTTCTATTAGTGAAATAGACTGTTGTTTCCGAAGTTGTTTCTGTCTGTGTTGATACAGGCTTGATTTTGTTGTTTTCTGTGATAGCATTGATTTGTTTTCGGTTTTGGTTTGTTGCCTCAAGGATTATAGGTTTTTGATTTGCGAGGTGCTGTGGCTTTGGGGATTTGTGTATGTTTGGTTAGGTTGTTACGTTAATAATTATAGTTTAGAAGTATGTTAGGTTTCATAATATGAGGGTTGTTTGTAGGTGTGACTTTCGCTGATATTGGTGATTTTGGCAGTTAAACTAGATTTTTATGATATTTCCATTTGAATTACGATTGTTTGTGGTTGACTGTACTCTTTATTCGGTAGGTTTTCATTGTTGGGTAGAGGTGTTATTATTTGCTTTTATGTAGGTGCCCCAAATTTTAGATTTCTGGATTTTGATAGTTTACGTGTTTGTGGGGTATTGTCGTTATGAGTTTTACGTACTTTATGTGCTTGTTCGTTAGGTTGGTTTGATTTATACTTGGGAGTTTTATTTCCCTGATGTTTGGATTTTGGATTTTGTGTAGTTATTTATGATGAACATGTAGATTTATAGACTAAATGTATGTAATGGAAGTGTTTGTAATATAGCATTGTATTTATTGTAATATTTAATATTACGATAGATTAAAGTGCATTGGTGTGGACAATGTGATTGTCATTTGTTGTTTTTCAATATTGCAGGAGTTTGTTTGTCTGGAGGCTTGCATGTTGTTTGGATTTATCAGTCATTTGTTTGTATTGTTTAGTTTTGCTTGTTTTTTGATGTATTGCTGTTTGCTCGGATTTGATTTGCTTGGGTTATGTTAGGTGGCTGTATTTTCGGTTTTCGTAATGTGATTAGTAGCTATGTTCTGAATATTACGTGTGGGAGTTAGTGTTGATGTTGTGTCAGTTTACTTGTGTTTGATGAGGTTGGATGTTTACGTTGTTTCGGTGCAAATATACGTGCTTCATCAGGTTTTGAATTTGTAAATCCTTTATAAATTTAACTCATTACATTTGTGTTTGCAGATTCTGTTATAGATAGTTAATTATATTTGGTGTTCTTGCTAAGGTTTGCTACTTGTTGAGGCCTTTAGAATTACCATTTAGTTGGTGTTTATTGCAGGTGTTGTAGTTCATAGATTTGTAGTTTTTAGGTGGAATACTAGTGTTGTGAGTTGTCATTATAGAGCTGGTGTGGCTTTAGGATTACTATGTTGTGAAGTTGCACATTCTACTTTTGTTATACGGGTTTTAGAGCTGTTTGTGCGTGAGGGTAGGTTTACTGTTTGTATATTTTGTTTTATATATAGTAGGTGTGTTGTGTGCACATGAAATTTGTGTAATTACGTGTTTGCAGTTTTGTTTTTTGTAGGTTGGTGCCTTTGGAGGTTGGTTTTAGGGTTGCATATTACAGTTTTAGGTTGTTTTAGGTTAATAGTGAAATGTTGTTATTGTGGGGGGTTTGGTTTTTTTGGTACGCGTTTGTGTTATACTTAGTTTTAGTAGGGGTGTGCAGCGGTTTTGGATGTGAAGTACTTGTTTTTCTTTTCCTACTGTGTTACATTTACGGTTGGAAGTTGTTTGCATAGTTTGGTCCTATGGTTTGTTTTTAGCTACCGGCTGTGTTTTTGTTTTGATTTGAGGAAGATTGTTGTAGGTTTGGAGTTTAGTTGTGGACTTTTGTTTTGGAGTTTTAGGTTTTGGTGTTTCGGGTTTGTAGGGTATAATATTATTTGTTTGGTACGTTTGGGTTTTGCTTTGCAGGGGTAGTTGTTTAAATTGAGTTTACTTGTGCTATTGGATTTGGCGATTATTTGTTTTCAAATTACTTAGGGTATATGTTTAGGTGAATAGTTTCGTTAATTGGTGGTGGAGTTGTTTTTGTGTTTAAATGTTTTATATTGTTGTATTTGTAGTTGATATAAGTAATATTATTTGCGTTACATGGTTTGTCGTTATTACTTGAATTGCTATAGTGATAATTTTGATATATGCGTATTTGTGGGCTTGTAGTTTGTTGTGTGGTTTATTTAGCGAGAGGTTTTGTTGTGTATGTTATGTAGCTTGTTATGATAATGCGGGGTTGGTTGTTAATATTATAGGTGTTGGTTGGTTCTAGTGCTTTCGTTTCCGAGTTTGTTTTTTTGTAGTATTGTTTACTTCGTGTAGATTTTGTTTCCTTTTGTGTTTGTAGTGCTTGGTGGATTGTGTTTGGGTTATGATTGTTGGTTTTTAAATTGCGGGAATACCGTTTAGATTTGTGCTATGTATGATATTGTTTATGGTTGTTGATTTCGTTTGTGATTACTCTGCAATTTGTTAGAAATGTATGTGTTATGCGTAAGTGCTTTGTTTAAGATGGATCTTTATTTTAACTTGTAGACTTGTAATTTACAGGCTGGAATTTTGTGGTTTTATGCGATTGCGTAGGGTTTTGATTAAACTTGGATTTGTATGTTAGGATTTGAGGTGTTCAAGTTCTAACATGTGTAGGTGGGTTGTTTAGTTTTTGCTATTACGACACTCCCGGGTGCTTTTAGCGCGAATGTAGTGTTTTTTGGGTGGTTTTGAGGTGGCAGTTTTGGTGGGTTTTTTGGGATTTTAGGGTAACCTGCGGGTTTTACTGTCTGTGTAGGGTTGATATAATATAAGCTGTAGGTGGGTTTTTACGGAGAACCTTATTTTAGGTGGGTGTATGTGGTAGGATTGAGCAATTTTGGGTAGGTTTAGTAGATTTTTAGGTGTTTTTGGTTGTATAAAGGTGTATTTGCTGGAAGAATGCTGAAAATGCTTTTACTTTGAGGGTTTTGGATTGCTGGATTTTGGATGATGTAGGTTGTGTAGTCTTTTGAGGTAGGTGGCGTTTTGGTATGTTATACTAAGGTATGTGTAGTTGTGAACTTATTTGATAGGTAGTTGCTTTGTAGGATTGGTCTCGGACATGTTTACCGCGCCGCAGGGTATTTGTATGATATTTGTATTTGGCGATTCTGTTGTGAGTTGTTTTAGTGTTTTCATGGTTTAAATATTTGGGCACACGCATACTTTGCAGATTGTGCACATGAGTTGGATACTTAGGTTTTACGTTTTGAGAGTTTGTGTTGCATTATGTGATTTTTGTTTTAATGTATAGATTACTATATTTTGGTTTTGGGTTTGGGTTGGTTAGGGCTGTGTGTTTTACTGTTATGGGTAGGCTTGTTATTAAGTGGGTTTAAGGTGTGGATCTTTTTGTTTTGTTTGGTATTTGTAAGTTTAGGTTACTTGTTTTATATTTGATGGTATAGTGCATGGACATGCATGGATACAGTTTAGACGTGTTTTTAGTTTCCGTTTATGGTTGGTGTTAGCCTTGCGCATGTTTTTGTGTTTGTTATTGGAGGTTTGTTACAGTGTGGACACTTTTGATTGCGTACTCAGGGGTTTTGCTGTAGTTTGCTGATTTGAGTGGTTAGTTGCATGTTTTAGATTTGCGTTAGATGTAGGGTTGAAGGCTTGTGATTTTTGGTTAGTAGTTTTAATGTTAAACGGGTGTACGCATGTTTGTGTAGTTAGGATTGTAGTTGTGTGGTTTGGGTTATTCTAATTATAGTTCTTAAGTTTGCTTGTGGGGTGTTTGTAGATGTTGGGGTTTGAGAGTTGTGCAGTTACATAGGTTTTATATTACCTATTATAGTTTTAGGATTGTAGTTGTACGTCTACATTGTATGTTAGGGTTGCTTGTGCTGATATTTGTGTGTTAGACTACATGGTTGTGCTGGATTTTAGTTAGATAGATTGTTTTGTTTAATTATGAAGTTTTATGTTACGTGAGGTAGGTGCAATAGATACTTTGTTTATAGTTTAGGTTTAACTGGTTCTGTTTGTGTATTTTAAATAAGGATTTGCTGTAAGATTTGTCTAGTTTAGGGGTATTTAAGTGTACTCATAGGACTAGATGGGAATGTAGGTTGTTTATGTATGCGTATTGGACAAGTTATTTTTATGGTGGTTGCGCCGTTGGTTTTGTTTTAGGTATTACATAGTTTGTATGCGCTATATTTAAAGTTTTGATGTCACTATGTTTGGTTTTGCCTTGGGGTAGGTTGTGTATGTTAGTGTTTGGGATATGATTAGTGGTTAGATGATTGTTTGGGTTTTGATTTACATTGGTTCATACATTCTGCTTAAAGTGTTTGGTAACTTGTTACATTTGTATAATATTTGCTTTGGTAGGTTAGTGTTTTAGATTGGTGTATACGGATAGGTTTGTGTATTGGTTTCAGGTTGTTGGTTGTGTGTGTGCTTGTTGTGGAGTTTGTGTAGTTTATTGTTCATTTGAGTTGCTATTTTACATGTTTTATTGTTGGATTGGTTAGGGGTGTTTCGTGGTTTTTGGATTGGTGTGGGATTGAGTGTTTGTGAAGTTGTGACTTTGTAACTTCGCTTGTGTTGGGTTTGTACCAATAATACATTGTGTTTGTAGCTGGTATTTATATTTGGGGTTACATTTATTGTTTATGGTAGGTTTGCGTGTCGGTTTTTAATTGATGTGGATGGTTTATTTGTGTATTGGCTTGGATTTGCTAGGTTGGTGTGCTGAACGCCATTGTTGTAGGGTTCTAAAGTTCAATGTATTTGTTTAAGTTTGCTTGTGTGTTTAGTTTTGTAATGATTTTATGGTGTGGTGTAATAGTTGGATATAGAGTGTTTATCTCTGTTATTACTTTGTTCTTTGAATGTGGGTTATAAGTTGCGGTAGAATTTCGGGTATTTGCTTGTTGTGTATGTTCTATATAAGTTGTTATGTTTCGAGTAGATTTTAACATTAGTCTTGGTTTTTGGGTTGGTAGGTTTGCCTTTGGGATTGAGTTTATGGTTGTGCACTTTTTCGGGTGTGTGTAGAGGTTTTTTTGTGTGGGTTTGGAATCCGCGTTGTGTTGGTGGTTTAGGTTTGTTGGCTATATTGTGCTTTGGGGTGATTGTTTTATATTTGTGTTAGATGCTGTGCTTACTAGAGTTCTTCGTTGTGTAGGTTGTATACGCCGCAGTTGGGTTTGAGTTTTGTGTGCTTGCTGATGTGTTTGGTGGTAGCGGTGTTGCACTACCGTAGATTTACGTTAATTTCTGATCTGTTTTGCGTTATTGTGCTGCAATTGTGGGGTTTTTAGTTTGTGTGACTGCAAAGATTTGCACTTGTGCGGGTGTGTTATGCTTTACGAGTATAGTTTTCCTTTTGTATGCACTTTTGGCATTAAGTGTTGATATCTTTAGGTAGTCTTTTTATTGCAGTTGGTGTATGCTTGCGGTTTGCTACAACGTCATATTTGTGCTATTTTGTGAGTTTCGTTTGTTTATCACATAGGTTTATTATTTTACTGTTAGTATTATCTAGGAGTGATTTACTTATATGTAGGGAATTATGGTGGGTTTTAACGTAGATATTTCTATATGGCTTTGTGGGTGTATTTGCTGTATAGTTGATTTTAGCGGTTATTGTTACTGTTTAGGGTGGGTTGTGTGGTTGGTGTTTCCTGCTTACCTTTCTTGTATTGCTTGAGTAGATGCTCAACGTACTAGATTGGAGAGTTTTTTT
>JASAOA010001368.1:0-14954 GCA_030849815.1 Vickermania spadyakhi | reverse complement strand
TAGGGTTTATATTGGTAGTTTACTTGGTTTGTAGATTTATATGTTAGTAGATGTTTTTTTCTTATAAATATTATTTGTGTAGTAGGTGTGCTTGTTTGTTTGCGTTGCCTGATGTTGTTTGTGATTCACGTTACACGATTTACGTAGTTGTTGTTTGTTATGATTTGGGTTTCGCAGGTCTATGGGTTTGTGCGGATTTAGCGTTTGTATAGATTGCCTACGGTTTGGGTGCGTGGTTTAGGTTTGTTTATGTTTGTGTTTTAATTGTTTGGGATTTGGTGAGATTTGCTGTATTAGCGTGTATCTTGTTGTTGCCAGGGGAAGATTGTGCTCGACACTTGTATTTACGATATTCCAAGTAGGGTGTTGTTGTAATTGCTGTTGGTAGGGGTTGGTTGTACTTGTTGGGTGTTTAGTACTTGGCGAATGAGTTGGTTGTGCGTAATGTGTTCAGTGTGTTGATTTTTGTTTGATGCATTTTACTAATTTGTTGTTGTATACATATCTAGGATTTGTTTTAGTTTGTGTAGTTTGTGTGGGGTGTTAGGATTGTGTTGAGTGCTGTTGTTTTAAATGTTTTAGTATTTTATTTGTTGTGGGGTTTGGTTTTACTAGGAGATGAGGAGTTTGTGCCTTAAATGGATGGTTTATGTGTTAAGGTTATTTTGCTTTATGGGTTGGATAGGTTTCTTATTTAAGTTTTGGTGCTATAGTATGGAGTTGAATTTGCAGATAACGGTTGTATGGTTGTATGGTATATTTGGTTGTTTTAGAATTACTAGACATATTGGAAGGTTGTGTTTTATTTGGTGTGTTGGTGTTATAGTTTGTAGGGAGTTACTTTGGGTTTGTTGTCGATGTGGTAACTTTTAAGTTGTTTGCTTGGATTGTGAGATTGTTTGGTGTTGCATTAGATAGGGATGGTTGGTTTTTGGTTTAGTTTTGCCTAGGATTTAGGCAGTTTATTGTTTGAGTTTGTTTTGCAGGTTTAGGGATTGTTGCTTTTTGGGTTTCTATGTTCCTTTATTGTGGAGGTTGGGTATGTTTCGTTACGTAGGCGGAGTATTGCTGTTTTATGGTAGCCTAATTGCTAATGCTTATGAGTTTGGATTCGAGAGGGTTTGGTGTGTAGTTTGTGGAATGTAGACATTGCCTTCATTTTGTGTGGGTTTGTGCTTGGATATAGGTTTGTTGATACTTGTAGATGTTTGCAAGTTTTAGACTTGTTTTAGATTTGAGGTTTTTATGGGTTGAAGGGTTTAACGTGAATGCGTGCTCTTTACGTAGATTTGATTAGCTCGTTACTTTGATTGGTTTGTGCATACGGGAGTTGTGCATATATCTGTTAGGTTGTTGCGTATGATTGTGATAGGTAGTTTTATTTGTATTTAGTTTATGTTTGTTTTTGGTAGGTTTGATTACGAGTTTTTATAGGTGGGTTGGGAATCATGTCTTTTTGTTTATAGTGTCTGTGGTGTTGTAAGAGGATTGTATGATTTATTTTGTAGATTGTAGTAGGCTGTGTTATTATTGGTACTGCGGATGGGTTGATAGCTGGTTAAAGGAGTGCTTAAGGGTGTTTTGTTATGTTTATTTGATTTATATGATTTTTGTAATATTGCTAACTTCTCGTGATTATGAATTTGAGTTATTACTTTGGGTGTATGTGATTTATAGTATGTTTGTTAGAGGGTTGTAGTGTTGTATACTTATATTTCTTGCGTGCACTCGTTTTGTTTATTTACTTGTTGTGTTTGTTCGGGTTAGTTGTTATCCTATGATAGTATGTGTTTCGGTTTACGGATGCGTGTTATTTGGATTGTGGCTATTATGGTGGTTAGTTATTAATATGGATTTGTTTGGGTTTGTATGTGTTGGAGTGTGTACATTCTGTTTTTGTTTTCGGAACACCTTTGTAGATTTGTGTTTCTGAGGTGTGATTTGATTGTGCTTTGTTTGGACTTATTTTGTTTTGATTTTGTTTCGTGTATTTAGTATGCGCAAACGTTTGAATTGTGTTGTTTTACGATTGTTTGCGTATACTTTGTGTTCGTCGTAATTTGGGGTTTTGTATGCCCGTTGCAAGGTTCCTGTGCATTGCTTTTGTATAGTACAAGTTGAGGTTGTTTGGAGTTTTATACCATCCATTTTGTGAGATGGGTGGTTTTGTTTTACTGGTAGAGTACATTTGCTTGGTACTTTACTTTGTGTTTTGTTACAGGTTGTTTTCACCGATGAGGTTTGTATGTTTCTCGACTCTGGATTGTTAATAGATTTTGGGTGTTGTATTGTGTAGATATTTGTTGGACTCGTTTCGTTTTTGCAGGTTAAATTGCTTTAAATAGGTAACTTGATTTAAGATGCATGTTTATTGTAGGTTTGTTGGGAATTTTTGTTGTTGTGGTTTGATTTGTGATTTTATACACATAATTGTTACTTTGCAGATTTTTTGTAGTTTGGTTTTGTACGTTACTTTTGCTTGGTTTTGTTTGTTGCTAGTTATTTCGGTTCATGATGTGTTTCCATGTTGTTTGTTTTGTGGGGTGGTATTTTGTTTACGATTTTTGCTGTGTGGTTAACTTGATTTATTCACTATGTGGAGGGGTGGGCATGTTTGGTTTCGTTTATTGTAATGTTTGTTTGGCTACTAGGTTTTAGGTAACCTGCAGATGTTGGTTTATTAAGGTTTCTGACTGCGTACTGGATTTGTCGGGGTTGGTGGGTATTGTTTCCGGTTTGTCTTATACCATGCAGTTATTTTTGCGAGTTGCCTTAATTTTAGATTTGATTGTTTATATAACGTTGCAACATTTTGGTTAGGGTCAAGTTTTTGTTTCCGTGGTGTAGTACTTAGTTTGCAGGCTATTTTGTGAGTAGTTGTGTTTATTTAGGTTAGGTCAGTTCGATTGTGTAAGTTTTCGATGGCATATTTAGTGCGGATTTTGGTATGTGCATACATTTTAGTAGTTGTCCGGTTTGCAGGTTATAATTGATGATTTTGGTAGTGGTGGGCAAACTACGCATAACCGCTCTGATGGAGGGTTGATATAATATAGTATATTGCTGAGTTTGATGTAATGGTCTCGTTTTAGGCTAGAAATTGTGTATTTTGTGGGTATTTTAGCGCTTCCGGTTATTGGTATTTGCAGGGTTTTCTTAGTGTTTGCTTTGGCGGGTGTATGTGTTATAAGCATATTTTGGGGTTTTGGGTGGCGTATATGGGTGCTTTGAATTGTAGTGTAAAGGCTAGTAGGATTGTGTTTTTGTGTAAGTAGATTAAGGGTTTTTAGTTTTTGGTAGGTGTTCGTAATTTGTTTGTTTGTAGATATTAGTGGCTTTGAGTTGGTTTGGATTTAGTTCTTGAGTAGCCTGTGGGTGCTATTTTAATTAGGGTTTTCATAATTTGTTTATAGTTGCGGGGTTTGTTTGCGTAGAGGTAGCAGGTGTTAAACACACAGATTTGGATATCACCGAAGGTTTTGTGTAGGTCTCTGGTTGTTTCGTGTTTGCGTATTGTTCTAGTCATATGTAGAGGTTGCTATAGTGTTAGGTTGTTTGCGTTTAGATTGTAGTTTGATTATTGTTTATGAGATGCTGTGTTTGTGGGTTTTTGACTAAGTTATTTGTTAGTTGGTATAGGTATGTCTGTAACTTGCTAGGGTGCGTATATAGTTGGGCTTTTGGGGTTGTCTTGCGTGGGTTTGTTATATATCATTTTATACCGTGTACACTTTGGATTGTTGTAGTTTGTTACTTTGTGTTCTGTTTGCATTGCTTATGTAGTTGCATGCATGCTTGACTTGAGTCTGCGTTTGTGGTGTTGGGTTTTTGCAGGTTTCCGAATTGGTTTGCTAGTTGTTTTATGTGGGCATGAGGGTTTACGTTCTTTTTATTGTTTTGTGGATTTTTGTTGGGTACATGGTGTACCAGTTTTGGTTGTGCGTTTTTATTGTTGAGTTTTTGTTGGTTCTGCTTGGTTTGAAAGTTGTTTTATGTGTTTGGGGTGTAGCTGCGGGCTTTTTTGTTTTGTGGACTTTTTGTGTACAGGTTGTGGTAGTTTTGGGTTTACGTTTGTGTTGTAGGTTTTCTGTTACTGGGGATTGTAAGTGCGCGATTTTGGGTTTTGTATTTGGTTTACTGCTGGGTTTGTATATTAGAATGTTTTAAGCTTCAGCTTACAATTCAGGTATCGTTTATTCTGCCGGGTTTACTGCAGCGGGCTGCTATATGTTGTGTTTTGGATTTATACGTGTAGATTGTATGCTTTTAGATTGGGTTTGTGGGTAGGTTTGTTATAATGAACTTAGTGGATTGAGATGTGTAGATTTACTTATTTTGTTTTGGAGTTTGGTTAGTTTGTTAGATGCTTGCTTTATATAGTACGTTTAAGAGTTGTTATTTTGTAATTTTTGCGTAAATGATATGTTACAGGATTTAGTGTTTTATTGATGTTGATGGTGTATTTTGTTTGTATGGTTTTCGTTCAGATTTAGCTTACGTTTGGATTTGTAACGTTAGATAGTTTGTAATATTACAACACCATTACGCATCATTGTTTGTTATTACTTTGATTATATTGTTATAGTTATGATACATTTGGTTTGAATTTCATTGTTTTTGGGAACCTTCGTGGGTTATGGTTTGCGAATTGTAGGTTTTGTGTTTCGTTAGTTTAATAGTATTTGGATATTGTGTGTTTATCTAGAAGGTTTGTTTATTTCGCTAGTGTATTTGTATATTTTGTTACTGATTTACGTGTTATGCTTATTTTACATTTATATATTATTATAGCTTATATGTAATAGTATTCAGCCATTAGTAGTTTTTGAGGTATTACTTTATATTTATGTGTAGTAGTTAATTTGTTATGGATACGCTTTGAATGTATTTTATTTATAAGGATTGCATTGTGTTTTAGCTTTTGGTTTGGTTTGTGATTACTGTTGTGTTGGTGTTTAAGTCGATTTTGGTGTGCCGTGAGTAGGTATGTTAAATGTTTGTTTGTAAGGTATAGGCGTTATGATTCCTCTGCAAATTGTTTTAAATTGTGTTTGGGTTTGTAGACTTGTTGCTAGGTTCATTTAGGGTGTTCGTTTTATAGTAGGTTTGTGCAGAGGGAATTAAGTGGGTACTTGGGTTTGGGTAAGGCTTAGGGGAGGTTTGTGGTTTTGAAAGTTAGGTTGCTTGTGGGTAGTAGGTGTTCAGGCATTTGGAGTTGCATAATGTCGAGTAGCTTTGCGAGGGTATGCTTAGTGGTGGTTGGTTGCGAGTGGTTAGCATGTTGCAACTTATACGAGGTTTCCGATTTTAGTTTGACGTACGTATACGCTGTTAGTAGTGTTAGTTTGGTTACATTGTTGGAGTTTGTTTTCAGGTTTGGGTTTACTTTGGTAGTTGGCATTTTATTGCTTGTGATAATATGTTATGTGTTCAACTTTATTGTGCAATTATGTTTGAAGCTGTACAATAAGTCTTAATTTTGTTTTAGTGTTGTATAGTAAATTCGCATTTTAATGCTGTGGTGCATATGTATTGTGTTAATGCCACTAGAATGTTTTGGGTTTGTGTTTGTTTCGAAGTATTGTTGCTTTGAGTATTGTTTGCTTAACTATATGTATTTGTGCAAGATGTGGGTGTGTTTAGAGTTGTTTGCTTGACACAGTTTCTAGTAGTGGCCGATTAGATTGCTGTGAGTTACGCGTTTATGTTGAGTTGGTTGGATTTTGATAGTTACGAGTTTTGTTGCCTGTTATTATAGTTGATAGTTTTGGGGTCATTTTAGTTGTTTGTTTTGATTTGCATTGGTTGGTTGCTTGGGGTTTGAGGTAGGAGTACGTTGGTATACTTTTTGGTATATTTGGTGACTTTTGTTTGTGGTTAGGTTTGTAGGCTGTTAGATTTTGTTTTAGTGTATGCGAAAGATTGTTGTATTTGCAAGTTTCGTTTGCATTTTCTACGTTTATGGTTCCTAGTTCTGAGTAGGTTTGTGATTTCTGGATTGTGGGGTTGTTACTGCAAGTTTTAGGGTGTGAGTTTGCTGCATTTGTTAGATTTGGGTGTTGTAGGTGACTTTCGTAGATGTTTCAAATACTTACGTTGAGGGTGTTGTTTTGTAAATTGATTTAGGTTGGCGGTTTTATGTTGTTAACTTTGCAATGTTTTATTAAGACGATCTTTTTGCTTGTATTTTGATTTTAAACATGGAGTTTTAATTTGTGTTATGTTTTGTGTGTAAGCTCTTTTGTAGGTTAAAGTTTTATGTGGATAGAGGCCGTAATGATCTGTGTTTAGTATTGGATTTACAAGTGTTGTGTACGTGCATTCATGTGGGGTTTAACGTTGGGGTGTTTGCACTTTAGGTTAATGTGGTACGCAACTGATACTTGTTTTAGCGTGTGGTAATGTTTGGCATTATTTTGATTTGTGGAGTTGTAGTAACTTTGATTTGTAAGTGTTGGTTTATTTTGATTTTGCGTGAAATTTGGTTTGTAGTTTCGTACCGTATATGTTTGTTGTTTTGTGGGTTTGTGTTTTAACGTTTGTGTTGGTGTTGCCTGCATTTGTGTTTGCTTGTTAGATCGGATTCTAGGTAAGTTTGCTTTCTGCGGGATTATTTGTGGGTTGAAATGAGTGCTGACTTTCTGTGTAATTTTGTTGTAGCTGCTAGGCTTGAGGGTTTTGGGGATGTTGTTTTGCGAGTGGGTTTACCACTTGATAGCCCAAGTTTTCCTGTATTTGGGTTGTAATTTATCGTAACTGCAGGATTTTTGGGGTGTTAAGGGTTGATATAATATAAGGTTGCTAGCAAAATGGGTACTTTTGGGTGGAAGGAACCCTATTGGACTGGCATTAACTTTAGTGGTTTTTTGGTAATTTGCTTTATATTTTGGTTTGGGGTGGTTGTTTATGGATCCCAAATGGCTGTATATTGTATTTTGGTTACTTTCCAGTAGGTTGCATAGTTTTCGGCGGGGTGTGTTGGTGTTTTAATAGGTTGCAGCACGGTTCGTTGAGTTTTGGATTTTGTAGTTTCCGTGTAGTTATATGTTATAGATAGGTAGTGTAGGTTGTTTGATTGTGTTACTTTGTTGGAGAGTTTACTTTCGATGTGGGTTGCCTGTAGGGGTGCAACACGGTTGTGTTACTATATTTTGCTTGTCCCAAAGTGTGAGCTTGTAGGTTTTGCATTGTGATGTTATTTAGGGTTGGCTGTATGGTTGGGCATTTTACTTCTAAGTTTAATTTGCGTATGGTTTGTGTTGTACTTTCTCAGGTTTGGGTTTTGATGTATATTGGTTTTAAGTTTGTTTGTTTTGTTTGCTGGAGGTTTTGCGTATTTTGTATAGACGTTGGTTTAGACTTGTGCTTTGCGTATAAGTTGGTTGTTGATAATTTTATGATTTTTAATTATGGTTTATTGTGAGGAAGTATTTATTTTATACTTTTGCTTTTGGGAGATTGCTCGTATTTTGCTGCATGCATTGTTGGGTTTGTGAAGTGTTGTATTGTGTTGTCTTTGTGAGGATCCTTGAGAATTGGTTTTGTGTCGCTTTACTTACTTTGGTACTTGTAAGGTTTGGTTTACGCTACCTACGTGGAATAGTTAATAGCTTGTTTACTTGTATGGGTTTATTTGTTTTGGGTGTAGTTTTCTTTTCGTATTGCATAGATTGTGGATGTTTGAGGTAGTTGTTTGTTGTTTAAGGGTTTTGTATGGATTTTATACGCGTTTCTCTACTCAAACTTTATTTGTGTGGGTTTGCGGTCACTTTTTGTTGGTATTATAATTTAGGGGTTTGTTTTGGTATTGTAGTTTATTGCGGATATGTGGTGTTTTTCTTTGTTGATGTTGGGTTATACTATGCGGGTTTGTTTAGTTTCTCGGTGACTTGTCTGGGTTTATTAATTTGAGGTTAAGGTGTAATGGATGTAGTTGATTTCTGGGGTGTTGCATGATTACTTTTGTTTTTGAGTTGCTTGATTTAGAGTGTTTGATTACTATGTTGCACTGTGCGTGTTTCCTTGTGTTTGCTTTGATGCTTTAATGAGTTACTGTTTGACTTGGCGTTTGATTTGTAGGTGGTTTTGCGCACTTAGGGTTGTGATTTGAAGCACTTGTTTGCTATGACTTTGAGGGTTGGATTTGTGGGGTTTTTAAGTTTTATTTAGTGCTGTAGGTTTAAGATTTGTGGGAGTTTTTGTTTGGGTATTTTACTATACGCTAAGATGTTTGTATTTGTGGTTTACAGATGCAACCTTTATTTCGTTAGTTATAAATTTGTAATATTGGTTATTGTATGGGTGATTTTGATATTACTTGGATTATGTAGTGTAAGTGTTATGTGCGATAATGTGTTTTTGGGGTGTTTGATTATGTTGCTGGTTGAATTGCTTGTTATAGGGTTTGTAAGTTTATTATTTGCTTGATTTATATTCATACAAATACATTAGTTTTTGCTTAGAGCTTCGGATAGGTTCTTTGTACATACTGGTTTTGCTTTGTTTGTTTGCGGTGTTTTGGTATGGTTTGTGGACGCCCACATTGACTATAGTTTTTTCCTTTTATAGTTTAGTAATTTAGTAACTTGCATGGGTTATACACATAGGTTTGTAGGTTTGATGCTTAATACGTGTTATTGACGTAGGTACTTTGTGGGTTTTGGGAGTTGCTGTTAAATTGGTCGTTTTGGTTCGCAGATTTTGCTTTGCAGATTTGAATGCTTACGTGTGGTTTTTGGTATGCGTTTGGTGTTTTCATTAGAGTTTGGTTTTGTTAAGTTTGGGTGTGTTTGCGGGTATTGGTTCCTGGGTACTTGTTTTGTTTATTATGTTTGCATTGTTACGTAGATAGTTTGTATTTGGTTTGGTTTTGTGTTTTGTTGAGGTGTATTTTAGATTGTATTTTGTTTAGTTGCTTAGAGTTGGTTGAATTGCGTTGTTTTAGTTTGCTTTTGTGGTGTTGGAGGGTTGTAAGTTTATGAGTAATGGTAAGTTTTCATTGAGTTTATATTTTATTTGTAATATTGCACACTGATATAACCATTGAGACTTGATTATTACTTGTATTTGTATGATTTGTGGGCATTTGTATAGTAAATTGTTTGTTTTGGAATACATAATTTTATGTGTTATTGCAGGTTGAGTAGTGTTTGGGTTTGTTTGAGTTTCGTTAATGCGTGGGGCTATTTTTGAAGTGTTTGGTTTGTTGTAGGCTTTGATTTGTTGTTAGTTTGACGAGGTTTCGGGGGAGCTGTACATGTAGGTTCCGATTAGACTTACTAAGAGTAATGTTTTGTTTGCTTTGTTTTATATAGGTTTCGTAAGGTGTTTGGTAGTTTGTTGATTTTCAATAGCCTGTTAAATTAACTTAGAGTGCATGGCACGACCTTTTATTTGCTTGTTGGGATCTTCAGGTTGTTTGTTGGATGCGTGCGTTTTTTGTTTGTTTGCAGACTTCTATAGAAGTGTTGTGGGTTGGATTTTAGTATGTTTCTATTTTATGGTTTGTGTATTGTAGTTACGAGTGTTTTTGCGGAAGTTGTGTTGCGGTAAAGTTGCATGGATTGTTGTTTTGGCATGTTGCTTTCCTTGAGTACTTCCAAGTTTAGTGTGATTGTGGATGCTTGTTGTTTAGAGTTGTTATTACGTATTGTTTGCAGTTTTATAGCAGATTGTATGTCATATTTCGTGGTACGTTCTACGTTGTGGTTTTATAGTTATGTTGCTGTGTGCATTCTAGGTTGTAGGGTGTGTTAGGGTGCATATGCATACTTTTGTTTAAATGGGTTTGCTGTATTTGTAGTTTGTGTAGTTTAATTTGCCGTGATAGTTTTGAGGGTGCACAGCTTAAAGTATTCCGGGTGTATATTGTTTAGTTTGGGGTTTTACTGTAATGTTGTCTCTATATGATTTGTTATGCATGTTTGGTGGTGGTTGTTGAAGGTTTGGGTGTTTGTGGCAGATGTTAGAGGTTTTGGGGTTCGAAAGGTTGTTCTTTTTAGATAATTATTGGTTAGTTTTTATAGGTTGCTTGCAGGTCGCTTATAGGTTGACCATAAACTGCTACATTATGTTTTTGAAGTGTGTTTGTGCTTATATGGTGTATTTGGGTGTTTGCAGGGGTGGGTTTGCAACTTTCTTTCGCGTGTTGGTTAACCTATACATTACTGTGTATTTTAATGTTATGATAGACTGTGTAGTTATGTGGATTAAGGATTGTAAGTTGTAGGTTTGCGTATATGGGTTCTATTTATATGGCAGGTTTTGAAGTTGTGTAGTTGAGATTTAGGTTACGCGATATAGCAGGGGTGGGTTTTAGATTTAGGGCTTCCTGTGTTTTTACGGGTTGAAAGCTCTGGAACTGCAGATTTTGCGTGCCTTGAGGGGTTGGTATAATATAGGTACCTGTGGGATTTGGGTTACTGGGTTTTACTGACTATAGTGTTACTCGATATTAGTAGGTTTTCCTACAAAGTGTTGTTAGGTGGGTATGGGAGCGTTGCTGGGGTGTAGTGTTGTTACTTGGGGATTTGGCTGCCTTTTGATGGTTTGAAAGCCTAGACCTGCAGGGTTTTCGTGATCTGAGGGGTTGATATAATATAAGTACCTACACGATTTGTAGCTGCTGGATTTTGGGTTAATGTAGTACTATTCTGATATGGTACGGTTTGTTGTAAAGTGTTGGATTTTGGGTTGCCGCTGGTAGGTGGGATTAGGGGTTGGGGTTGCTTGGCATTTTACGTGTTTGTAGGTTTGTGCTGTAGGTTTTTGTGTGAATTAGGTTGGTGCAGCCCAAGTGCTTTTGCATTTTCGTGTGCATGGTTAGGGTTGTTTGGTTTTTTAGACGTTGGATTAGTCGTTTGAATTTTGTTTGTGGGTTTAGGTGCGCCATCCTGTTTATGCTAGGCTTGCCGTGGTCTGTTTGGGAGGTGGACGCTTTATTTTTGGATGCTGTGTATTGTAGTCGAAGATGCATATTAGATTACGATGCGGTTTACTTTTGATGTTTGTAATGGTGTAATGTTCGCTTTTGTTTTGTATGTTGTTTTATACTTTGTTGGTATTCTATGTTGTACTAATTGTTAAGTTGTTTTCTTTCGTTTTGTGTTTCGGTTATAGTTGGATTTGAGTGTTGTTGTTGGTTATTAGTTTATAATTGTTAGACTGCTTATATTAGGTAAACGTATTGGCTGTTGTTTGTAAGATTCAGTTTGCTTCGGTTGTTGGGTACATGGCAGACTTTGCGTTCTTATATTATGTTTTTGTTCACTATTGTAGGTGTTGTTTTGCAGATTTTGTTTTTGGGTTATGTTTTGGTTCGTAGGCTGCCTAGGATTTGTTTGAGTCACTAACATATAGGTTGGTTTTGTGTGTATGTAGTTCTGTTTTTAGATTTAATTGTATGCTTGGTATGGATAGTATTGTGATATTGTTTGTTTTAGGTTGTAGATTTTATTTGTGTTTTGGGTTGACGGGTTACGTATTTAGGTTTTGGATTGATACTGAATATTGACTTGTTTGTGTATTGTGTTTTGCGCCTTATTTGGATTGAAATCGTTAATTTGGTTTGACGTTTGACGTTTTGTACTGGGAAGTATTGTTTAGCTAAGCTACTGTTAACATGTATTGTTTTGGATGGATTTGTTTTGTTGTTGTATTGTGTTTAGGATGGTTTTACGAGTTGGGTTTTGTACTTTGACAGATAGTATTTATCTGTGCTTGGTAATTTGTGGGTGTTATACTGTATAATTTATAAAGTATGTTTTGCTACTCGTTTAGGTGCTCAAGGGTTGCAGTTGATTACGGATGGATGTTATACTTTGGTTAGATTCCTATATTTGATAGGATTGTGTTATTATTGACTTGTACGTTTCGTTTTAGGTAAGTTGTTTGGGTGCTTATTTGCTTTGCCGTTCATGGTTTGATATATTTGTTTACCTGCGATGTTTCGTGTACTTTGTACTGTTTATGTTTTGTTATTTTGTACGGGTGGTTTGTTGACTACTTTATGCTGTGGGGAGGTTAGTTTAGATATCGATATTGTGTTAAATAGGCTTTTGGGTATCTTGTAGGTTTACGCGATTGGGTTTTTTAGATGTTTGTTTGTGGATGTATTTGGGTTTGCGGCAAGTATTGTGTCATTAGTTACGTTGTTAATGTTGTGGTTTGTTAGTTATCATTGTTTTTTGGTGTTGGTTGTGCATGTTGTTTGTGCTAGCTTCTTCTAATTGTTGGAGGTAATATGCTGCCTTGTAAATTAAGGTTTTGTATTGTTGTCCTATTAATGTATTGACGTTAACGGTGGGGTTGGTAGAGTTGGGGTTTGAACCTTTATATTGTAGATATTGGCAAGTTTCAGGTGTTTTGTTTTGGTAGGTAGTTTGCATTTGTACTTGTCTTTAAGATAGTTTGGGGTTTGTTTTATTTGTTGCGGGTGTACGGGTATGCATAGTTTCATTTTAAACTTTTAATAATTTAAAGTTGTTCTGTTAGATTAGATGGATATTTTACAAGGTGCATGCGCAGTTGTTTACTTTGTTGTAATTAGTTCCCATGGGTTTGCGCGATTAGTTGCGGGTTTTGTGTTTATAGTTAGAGGATGTGGGGTTGCAAGATTTATTCTGGAATGGTGTTTGTAATAGGATTGTATACGTTTTACATTAGCTTGGATACTTGTGCGTGTTGCTTGGGTGGGTTTTTACCTATACACAGGTGCTATGCATGAGGGTTTGCTCTGTGGAGGTTTGCTTTTGGTGTGTTTATTTTGGATTATAAAGGTTGGGTGTAGTTGTTGATTTAGCGTTCTTGCTTGGTATTTTATAAACTTGTGCGAGTACTTTTGAGTTTCATTGTAGATTGTTGTTTTAACTGCTTTGTTTTAACTGGTGTATTTGTAGTTTTGTGGAGTTACTGTCTACTTGGTTGTTTGTTTAGCCTCTGGGTTGCACCTTAAAGGATTTACGTTGGTTTGGGTTTCTCAGAGTCTGGGTTTGCGTTACTATGTTTTATTTAATAGCATGTATTGCTTTTGTTACTGCATTTTTATTTGATGTGTGGTATGTTAGTGTAGGTTTTGACTTGTATTTGTTGTAATAATTTAATGTGGTTCTTTTGTTTTGGTTATTACGTTTAATTGATTGCATTTAAGTTGTAGCTTGGGTGCTATTTCGTTTGCTTTTGCTAGGTTGTTTAAGTTTAATATGATTTATGCTTTTTACTTAGGTTTTGAGGTTACTATGTAGCCGGTTTGTTTGCGTTTAGTTGTTGGTTTAGTGAGGTTAGAAGTTGAGTACATTTGTAGAGTTTAATTTGACTGTGTTGCAGGTTTCGTGATTTTAACAGTGGTTGTCGGTTTTACTTTGTGTACTTTAATATAAACTTGTGGTTGTATGTCTTTGATTTGATTTGTTAGTTTGTAGTTTTGGGCAAAGTTCTTTGCTAGTGATTATTATTTTCTTGGTTGTTTCTTTATGTTGTATTTCAGTGTTTGATGTTTTGTTTACTAATTGTTACAAATTGTATTTTGCTTTAATGTGTTCCTGTGTGATGTGTTTAGATGTTTTTTGTTTTTTGTTGGTTGGTTTTAGGTTTGGGGTTCCCGACACGTTTACTTGTTTGTGTCCCACCGCCATGCAACTACGGGTGGATGGACTGGATTGACAGAGTTGATTTTTAGTATAGTTTTAGATAAGTGTTAATTAATGGCTTACTTGGATAGGTTGCTTATGCTATAATCTTACATGTTCCTGTTGATAGTTTGAGTTGCGCTTCCTATATTGAGCCCTGGGTTTGAATTTTGCAGTTTTGATAAGATACGGTAGGGTTTGTTTTTGTTTTGGGTGTTGGGGTGGCTAGTTGTATTTCAGTGTTTAAGTTTTTATAGTTAACAGCATATTTTTGCGTTTTATTGGTTTTGGGCAAAGAACTGTGTTGGGTGGGTTTTATGTTGTTATTGCTTCCTTGGTTATTTTATATGGTATTGGTGTGGGTGTTGGATTTTATGTTTGGGACTAGGTGATTTCAGGTAGGGTTTTGTTGATTTTGTTTTGTGAGGACTTCTGTTGTGGATTACCGCCGCGTGGTGATTTGGGATGATTTTACACCTACATTATTTATATGGTGGGAGGTTGGCTTTTATTTTGATGACTTTCGCTTTAGAAACGTAGTATTATTTGGGGTTTTTATGGCAGAACTTCGGATTTTATGCGTTGTGTAGGGTTGATATAATATAAGCATTTCCTACAAATAGGGTATGGTTGGTATGATGCAGGTGTTATACTGTGTTTTAAGGGTATTTTGGGTTTTAATAGGGCTTGTAGTTGACTACTAAAGTTGAAGTGATTTCGGGATGTGGTGTAAGGTGTTGTATTTTGGAATTTGCTTGTAGGTATGCGGGGTATTTTGCGCTAGGGATGTAATTTGAATATGGGTTTTAGGCATAAGAGTTACGTTTTGTGTTTGTGCTTTAGATTGAAAGTTGTTAGTCCTATGGATACAGTTAGTTTGTGGTTGTTTAACTTCGGGTTTGCAACGCTGTCGAGTTTGGTGTGTATACTTTGAGTTTTGTGTTATAGCGGTTGAGATTTGTGAGGTACTTGTTTTACGGGTTGTTTGGCAGGTTGTGTTATGTTTGTGGTAGCTGTTTGTACGTATAAAATGTTGTTGTTTTAGTTGTACTGAGACCTTTATGTGTAAGGTATATGGAGTTTCTAGATGTGCTAGAATTTGTTTGGCGGAGTGCACAGATTTCAGTGATTCACGCATTATGTTTTATTGTTGTGTATGCTTATATTTGTTGATTTGTAGGTTTCAGGTTGGGTTTCTATTGTGTTTTGGGTTTCAGTTTTGTGCTTTACGTTTCTTCGGATTGGTATTACTAGGTTAGAGTTAATGCTGTTAGGGTTTATATTGGTAGTTTACTTGGTTTGTAGATTTATATGTTAGTAGATGTTTTT